>CAVNYN010212887.1:0-134824 GCA_963692815.1 Nyctanthes arbor-tristis
TGCCGCGGGAAATGGCAGCATTGTGCTGCCAGAATGGCAGCACAGAGGGGGGTGAATCCCCCCCCCATTTTGCTGCCAGCCCCCCTTTTTTGGCCGCCGGAATGGACAATTCCTGCGGCCGGCTGCCTGAATTACTGCCGGCGGGGTGGGGGACGTGGGGTGGGGATGGGTGGGGTGGGTTTTTTTTAATTTTCTATTATTTTTAAACCCTTTTAAAAAAATTTTTAAATGTTTATGGGGGTATAATTGTCATTTTGATAAAAATTTGGCGAAACAGTAGAAATATAGACGATTTGTGTTTATTTTTCAAAGGTTGGGGGGCGGTGGGGTGTCAAAACAAAGGTTGGGGACGAAATCGAGACTAAACTCAAAGGTTGGGGACGATTTGTGAAATTAACCCTATATCAAATTATACAGTTAGTTCAGAAACTTAGAAAAATGCCATACCTGAAATCCCATTAAACTCACAAAACCAACGTATGTCACAATTCTATATTAAGAATGCGTACGATATATGTGTGTGTGTGTGTGAGAGAGAGAGAGAGACACTAAGAATGCGTATGTATAGCGTCAGGAGATGGAATAATTACCAAATATATGAGTGATGAAGTGCGAAGAGAATCTGAGTGAGAAAAAAGATGAAATCAGCAGCGGAAGAAGAAAACAAATTATAGTAAACGGGTAACTGTTCTATTAGAAATCAGATGGAATTTAGGATACATTAATGCAATGTGATCCTACATGAAAAGGAAGTGAACAGAGTCCCGCCACTGCAGGGGTCTTTAATCTGAGTGAGAAAAGAAATGAAATCAGCAGCGGAAGAAGGAAACAATTTTTAGTAAACGGGTAACTGTTCTATTAGAGATCAGCTGGAATTTAGGATACGTTAATGCAATGTGATCCTACATGAAAAGGGAGTGAACAGAGTCCCGCCACTGCAGGGATCTTTAAAGCCTGACTTTGTTTTGGACTTCCTTCCGGTAATTGACACAAAAGGTCCCTACCTTTGAACACACTTATGCAATTAGTCCATACCGATGAATTTTTGACAATTTCAATCCTACCTGTATATTTTTTTAGCACAATTCATTATTCATGCTAAATTAGTCCCTTATTACAAGGGTATTTTTGTCGAGTTACATTTGAAATTAGAAAGAATTGCAAATAAAAGTTTCTAAATAAATTAGCATTATTTAAAAAAATAAAAATAATTAAACGAAAACATGTTTTTGGGTAAAAATGGAGAGAGAATATATCGAGGCGACTTGTAGCAGTAGCGGTTTCATGTAAAGAATGATTGATTGAGATTACTATTGAAATTAGAAAAATAAATAACTTGTATTTTTTTCCCTTATGTTTTTTATTTTTAAATACTTATCTTTATTCAAATCAATAGTTATATTCATACTGGGGACCTTTTTATTGCATCTTTTTAAATCTTAAAAGTGTAAATGGGCAATAACGCCTTTCTCATAAATGACCAATTTAGCATTAAAGATGCACTGTGCTAAGGAAACTAAAAGTAGGGATGAGATTGCCAAAAATTCATAGGTAGGGACCAATTGCCCAAGAGTGTACAAAGATTAGGAGCTTTTGTGCCAATTACCTCTTTTCCTTTTCACAATAGGATTCCACAATTTTGATTTTTAGTATCACATGTCTCTTTTACTTCTTTTTATTACACTTAGATCTCCAGCCTTGGCTTTGTAGCAAGAGAGATTCAAAACCATTTTCAAAAAGTAAACAATTCTAGGGAGATGAAAAAATGACATAAATAAGTCGTATTCTCACGTGGCACAATTTCATTGAGTGATAATCAGACGAGTACTTTTTCATTTATTTATATCAACTTTTTATGTCTCTCTAGCATTTTTGTTTTAAAATTAAAAAGTAAGGCCATTTTACCATAAACTAGATTATCACCCCGTGTGTTGCATGGGAATATTGCTTGATAATAATTATGCTATATAAAAAAAGAGTCCGTTTTAGTTAAGGTTCACCTTAGAAAGCCTAGAATCGAAAAACAATAATCATAGATTTAACATTCCAACATTCAACCTCATTCTCATTTAACGCATCACGAGTACAAACATGTTTCATTGATGTCACATACATTAGAAGTAGTATTATCCATAAACGTAATTGCATGTTACACCGTGGCAATTTCTCACGTGAGTTTTACCACCAATCATGACCGCTCCCATTGCAAGTATATTGGCAAGCACCCAACTACGAATCTTTTTGTTCTTCTTCTTTTCTTTGGAATACTACCAACCTATTTCAGTTTTCCTTTTTACTCACTTACCTTAACATTGATTTTTATCCCTTCTTTTTTTTTTTTTTAAATGATAACGTCCAAAACTACATTTATCCAAAACCAATCTATTTCAGCTAACCTATGAAAAAGAAACATATGAAACGCTAGAGAAATTATATTTCTCAAAATACAGCTCCAATTAGATCAGCCAAACTCGTCAATTTCAACCATTTGTGAAGCTGTTTTAGACGCAGCAGCCTAGCACGTCAAAGCATCCAATATCGAGTAGATGGATGATGTCAAAATATGACTTACACCCTAGACGAACTCTCACTTCCAACCAACAACCTAACTAAAACAGAAAAAGAAAAAAAAGGAAAAAAAAAATTCCAATTATGGTAGTCATAGACAATAAGAATTACTTTAAAATAGGGATTGATATTCACGCCTAAAGTACATACTTGAAGACAACTCCGAAAGGAACGGACTCCATATTCCACATGATATTGGCAGCAAAGACGATATGGCTCTCAAAAGAGAGAAGTTTCAAGAGAAGTTTCGGAAGAATTTTTCCCAAGAATGGATAGAGAAAATAAAGTGGGAAGAAGAATTAAGTACTTGCCGCACGAAACCAACTTACTACTTCATTTATCTTTAGTTCACTCTTCGTAGATCATCTACTTGTGTTTGTCTCAATTTGTGAATTCCCTGCAAAATAAATCAATGTTATGTTGACTAGCTAATTCAATCTCGTTTACTTATGGAATCAGAAACATAAATATTATTCATGTAAATCCCGATCTCGAGATTAACAGAAACACATTGCTACACAAACCAGCTTTATTCTAGTCACAGAAAATACAGCATCAACATTTACAGCAAAATCATATACGCTCATTTCTCCGTATCAGAAAAATAAACAGATCCTAAGATTCCATATCACCTTTGTTTTAAGAGCAGAAAAATAAACAAATCTGCATCATCGGGATTTAATCATATATGCTCATTTCTCCATAACAGACTAGCTGGGTACGCACGATGCACGTATTACGTTTCATCTTTAGTTAATATCCACGTGGATTTTGCTATATGACAGAGAACACATTTATTGCATTATCAATCTTATCTAATATGCAATCCTACAATAGGCAGACAAAAATATATTAATTTTATACAAACTGTTAGTATAGTGTCAGAAATTAATAGAATTTTCAAAATGATACTGCAACTTAAATTCCTTGTCTAAGAGAATTCCTCTCTCATCTCCTGTTAGAAGGGATCACCCTTTTTCTTTTTCTTTTTTTTTTGGGGGGGGGGGAATTGTTTGAGTTTTACCTCAAAGCATAACATTTTAATAGAAAACCTTCCATTCATTTCATTATCAGTTTTTCTCCAAATTTAAACAACCAGCTACCACCGGAACACACGTCAAAAAGAAATTTTGGACAAATTTTACAGAATCATCTGTCAAAGAACAGGAGAAGTTCCCAGATCCAAAAGAAGCACATATTTCTTTAAGGAAAGGAATCAAAGAGTTTTTTGGAGTACACAAATAATCAAAAGAATTTACTAATAAAAATATTGAAATTTAGTGATTTAGATATTTTTGGAATATTGATACACTAAACTCTAAAGGGACATATGGGGAAGATTCATCCCTATCTGCTTTCACCTTCATACTACCTGCAATTAGATGCTTTGATCAAAGCAAGTAATGTACAATGTCAACTATATGATAGAATAAAGATTTCACGACACAACTTGTAGACCAACATATTATCTATTCCGACTGTAGAGCAAGCAGGGTACAAGATCTAAAACAAATAGACATCAAACACACCTACAGGAATCACCTCTAAGTTTCTTACAACAAAGAAAGTTCACTACATTGCAATTTGCAAGTACATCCTCTGCAGAGCAAAAGAACTAGCTGAGTTCGCACAATTAAAAAACAAGTGATAACAGTAGTATTTGGCCAAGGGTACAGTTTTCTTCTTCATTCATAAATCACACGCGATCTGAAAGCAAGATCATATTTTCCATCAACCAAAATGACAAAATAATTGTTCATGTACCAATTCACATAGGTACAAAAGTGAAAGGACATGTAAACCATGTAAATAAATATTTGACCGCAGCCCATTTACTACTCTTGACCTAACAATGAATCCATAGATAACGAGCAAGTAGGGCCCATGTTCAAAAGGAACTAACTAAACAGTAAGCAACTTGAAGATAAATAATCAAGAGAATCTTAAACTAAATCAGAATGTTAAGCAACATTTCATACCAATAATGCTAACCAAGGTTTCCCTCCCAGATAAATCAGTCACATGTTGCAACACAAAATGCATTATATTAACCAAACCAATAGGACAAGCAGATAAGTTCAGTTACACTGCAATCTTCTCAAATGAGGATCACATCAGCAAAGCGCGAATTTACTCACAATGAAGTTGTCGTTAAAGGATGCAAAGATGTGAGCCACACCAAAAACGGAAGTTCCCTATCCCTGGTTGCAGGTTCAAGGGTGACATTGTCTTCCTTAGGCTCTTTGGTCTTCCTCTTTGACTATTTTAAGAAAGGAAAAAGAAAAAAAAAGACACAAAAGGAACAAAAATTCATAAACTGGGGCAATAATTTAAGGTAACAATTGGTTGCTGATAACCCATTTACTCTTAGACTTTGTGCTTAGCTTAAAAGAATTCTTGGCAAAGTGCGGTAGAACAAGACACATAGTTCTCAGATGTACAAACAAATCAGCAAATATGGTGTTTGCATAGAACATGTTTGTCATTGCAAAAAAACCAAAATAAGCTAACTTTTTCAGCTATTAAGCAAGACCACACATGCTATAAGAATTGCAACTGATTTGTCTCCCGCCGGGGGGGGGGGGACCACCCTTAAAAGTATGTCATCCAACAACTTGTACATCAGACTCAAAGGCAATTTGATAGCACCTTTCACTGAGTAGAAACCTAAGAGAATATGTCTTCCCTCCAGAATTTTCCTATCAATGACTATGATAATGCGACTCATAAAACTACTTAAGTAAAACCTTTTAGTCTTATCAAACAATAAACAACTCATCCAATCCCAATAAGATGCACACTAAGAATCATAAAACAAGTAAACTAACTGCCAATGGCAAAGAATCAAAACCAGCAGAGCAAATTCAGATACTGAAATACATAACAATCATTAAAAGCAATAAAACTTAAAAATTCAAGAGAGGTACCGATTCAAGATCTTTTTAGAGCTCTAACATTAGCTACTGCCCAATCTTTTTATTCATGTTTGCCAACACCAACTGAAACGTATCAAAATATCCAATCTAAATTGTACAAAAACTTATTTCATAGGTGTTTACTAAATCAACTATTGAAACAAACAATCAAGACATTTTAACAAAAAACACAATTTAACTAAATATTAGTACTACTGAGAACGAATAAAAAATCCACAAAAAAATGAAACGCAAATCAACCGAAATTTATCACTCTGCTAAAATATTAACATGTTTCATCACAGAATCACAATAACCACAAAATTTGTAGTAAGGAAAAAATTTACTTGTGACCAAGGACAATAGATTTTGAAATCCTTCACAAGACAATTAGACACTTGAACAAAAAGCTCAAATCTCATAAGCAAAAATAGAAGGCAAACAGAGCATGCACCAAAAATCAATGATAAATTCACATGTTTAATTATACTTCTTACCTAAAACATTCATATGAAAGTTTACCAAAAATGTACTTCTAAAGTAAAATAATGTAACTCGTCCAACGAAAAACCATAGTATCAATTCTGCAGTACAAGTAAACTTATATATCACCTTAAGGAAGTATGTTTTAGCAAATCAAGAAAATGAGCTTAGCATATAACTTTCCTTGGTGCTGAGCAAGAGAGATTGAAATAAAGTAATATTTTGTTGCAAACAAGGGTCAACTGATGCAAAAAAATACATCCTAAAGAGGTTTTGTTGCTGCAGTACTTGAATATGCTAGAAGACGTATTTCCAATTGAACATGGTCAGTTGGTCACTTGAACCAGTTTGGTGGTGCTATACCAGCCAAACTTGATAAGCGCATAGTTATTTTTTCCTCCACTTGTCAAATTTGTGGGATAATTTTTATTCCAAGATAAAAGAAGATTCTAAGTATTGTAATTTCCACAAGAAGAAAACCCACAACGGGCCACAAGAATCGAAATTGAAAACTAAAATTAGAGAAAAGGGGGGGTGGGGGAGGAAAAAATTAACCACAGTAAACCCAATCTAAGAATCATTGGAAAATAAGAAATAAAAATGGCAGTACAGAAAAACTGATAAAATGAAAGAGCTTCATAGATTTTCTTCGCTTACCGTAAAGATTCAGATCCACTTCGAATTCACTATAGGTCACAAAGAACTTCAAAATCAGCAGGACAAAACAACCCGTCACCTTCAGTGAGTTTAATTCTTGTATGTTACCCATGAGGACACAGGTAAATCCAACAACAAAGCAAAAAGAGAAAAAAGAAAAATTTTCGGGTGAGGAAGATAAAACATTTGGAGGGAAGAGCAGTAGATAGGGAAGAAGACAAACAAAGCCCAAATTCACCGTTTCTATTTATATAGGGTAAAATTGTAAATATACCTATTTAAAGGTGGGGACAAAATCGTAAAGACGCTGTTCTAAGCAACAGTAACCGTGGGAATTTCTATATAAGTAGTGAAAAATAAACAGACTCTAAGACTCAATATCACCTCTCTTTTAAGAGTAGAAAAATAAACAAATCTGCACCAGCACACCAATTGATTTAACCCAAGAAAAAGCTTAAAAGAAGTCATTGAATAAAAAGCAGAAATAGAAAATAAGCAAACATGGATAACTGGGCACGAATTAAGTTAATTCTTCTAGTAAAATTAGTTGACAAATTATTCAAGTCACTAACATCATTTATTTAAATAACGAATCAGAATTGAATCTTTCCCTAAAAAAAAATTAAATTTCTTATGTCACCATGATGTTGATAAGAACCAAATAATAATAATAATAATAATAATAATAATAATAATAATGATAATAATAATAACACCACCACCACCAACAACAACAACAAAAATAAAATCACGGGAGGAATATTTCTAAGGTCACAATCAAAATCTAAAGTAGCAATAGATTATTCATCTCAAATACTACTTCATCGAGAAATTGAATTTCAGTAGCCGTAATTAGAGCTTGTTTGATTCTCTTTATTCTCTTAATTTATAAATTTACCTACCACTAATTTGACATTTGATTTCATAACTGTTTAATTACAACCACATATTTCACACATTTTTACATTTCCAATACACATTCTACCTCTCTCCTTATTATAAATTCCCCAAATAAATAGGATCAAACAAGCTCTTAGTTACGTGGCTTATGCAAATAAGCCTAAGAAACAGAAGAAGGGATTTACACCCATAAACTAACTAACCATATATAATTTAACAAAATATAAATCATGACATCTTCAAAAGAAAATGTGGGCTAGACAAAAACTTTCCTGTTTCTGGAATATATCTTAAGCTCCAGTGGTTTTCCTTGGTAATTGATTATGAGAATGGAAACCAGCTGATTATCAAGTCCAAGATATGTTGGCTATTTAACTACTACATCTCAATTACTCGAAGGTGTTAAAAAGTGGAAGGATTTGCATTGTTTTCAATCAATCACAGGATCATGAGTTCAGAGCATATATATTTCACGAAGATAAAGTCCGACTTGTCAAACACTCTAAACAAATTATAGGATTATCATTGATGTAACTAAGAACTGCAAATAAGTATCCTGGATAAATTATCTCAATTTTTCTAACATTGTTTTACTGCATTCAATTGGCAGAACTGACAGATGAAGTTGAGATACCAACCTTTTGGGTTCGCCATTTTTTGCCTCCAAATGTACCGGAGCTAATGTGACCAGCTGCTGGATTAATTCCATCAAGTGCAAACGTTGACATCTCCTGCAAGGAAAACATAGAAAATGCTAAGTTTAATGAAGATAGTACCATCTTCTAGCTTCCCAGCCAATTTTACGACAGCATATGGGTAACGAAAACTTTAACAAATAGTGTCTTTGATTCAAAACAATGCCAGTATTTAGGAAAGCCTTAATCTTGGCAACAAAATTCACACGTGTAACACAGAAAAAAGAAAGCCTGAGCTCCAAAGTGAGGTATATGTAATCACCAACCTCTGCATAAGCTCCTTGCCCAGTTTAATGAACCCATTGTCACTAATTGTTAGTGACACATAACCGGTGAAATAGACAGGGACGGAGCCAGTTCAAGCCGAGTGCGATCGTATGACCGCACTGGAATTCAGGAGAAATTTTTTTTAGGGAGATAAGATTCAGCCACCATGGAAGAAGGGTAGGTGCTGTGACTGTGCGGGAGGGAGAAATGGCAGATGAATGAGGAAGATGATAGGTTTTTATGTATAAAATTACATTATTGTCCTTAGTTTTGTTCAATTACCCATTGTGCACAGTTTTGTTCAATTACCCGTTGTGCACCTTATGGGCTGTATAATAGGTTATTCAGCCCAATTTCAATTTGCAAAACTTGTTTAGACACATTAGCAAAAGATTAGGGCTTATTTCAATTAGCAAAAGACAATATATTATGAAACTTTATTTAGTTGTTTTGTTGTGTGTTAATTATCTAATTGGATTGTTAATTTTATATCAAAATTTTAATTTTTACTTTTACACTTACACCCGTTAATTTCATCCAATTAAAACGACAAATGGACTAACCTTAATTCAAAACAAAAGATTTAAATTTCAACTTACCCTAAAGCTTCATGCCAAATCAAATTTCAAATTCCTCTTCAGTTTACTTTTTTCACTTTTTGACTTCAAAGTTTTCAATTGATTGTTGTCTTATTTCTAACTATTAATCTACTCACTACAATAACTCCAACTCAAGTTACCACACTAGTCACAAAAATACAACTAGTGATATTACTGTATTAGACATCCTACTGATCAGCCACAATGTTGTAATGGCGACCGCACAGGCACAAATTCCTAGCTCCGTCTCTGGAAATAGATGTATTTTACCTAAATTCCGGGCCAGTATTTATGTTAACAAGTATATTATGATACTATGCCAAACGTATATTCTGTAAAATAGTTTTGTCCAATCTGCCTATAGTACTGTTCACGAATAACTAAACCGCGTTACGATGCCCCAAAGTCACTATAGATATCAAATTAACAACTGAAGACGTCAAACAATCCAGCATCATCTTCTAGTTATGTCCTTTAAACAGATTATCAAACACCTTCGGTGCATCAAATTTCAATAACCCCAGATCAAACTACAGTAAATTCTGAAAATAAACAAATATTAGCTTGCGGGAATTCTCAAAGAAACAGAGCCTCTTTCAAGAATAATTTGACCATAGAGAAAGTAAAGCAGAGAGAAAATACCGGATGCAAGCAAAATCGACAGAGAGGGTAGCGGAATTGGGAGTTGGCCAGTGTGGAAGCAGTGGCGATTTTGACACTGAGGGTAGCGAAATGGGAGGGTAGTTGGGGAGCCAGACCAGCAGTTATGATGGTAAACACTTTGCCTGTGTGCAAAGAGAGGTTAGAGCTATGAGCAAGCAGCGAATAGATGGAAAAACCGGAAAGATTCAAGCGAGTGGAACCGTGGAAGCAGGTGTGACATACGTGACAGAAGAATGCGTACGTCACAGACGTAAAAAAAATCGACTTTTTTCTGGAATAGGGGAGAAAACCGGATCGGTGATAGAGGAACAAATTCCCAAATCCCAATAAACCGCATCGGTTGCCACCAATAAAACTAAAAAGACCGCAATACCCTCACTTAAAGCGGGTTAGGCGGGATAATTGCGGTCAATGTTTACCGCAGCTCGTCTCATTTCAGTTAGAGCAATGAGCAATGCCAAATGTACTATGAGAAATTGCCCGAGAGAAAACTCGAGATGAGATATCGCGATAAATTGACTAACGAACGCCCCCCACCTACCACTCAAACCCTGACCCTCGCGCTTTGCTCTTAAGTCTCCTCCCTCACCCCCTCACCCGAACCCTCAACCCAACCTATCTCAGGCGAACCTCGAGGAGGGGTTTTCTGGCGACGAAGGCCAGCAGAGGAGGATGATCTGAGTACGGGCGAGTTGTCTTTATAGCCCACATTGGCCGGTGCAAGACCCAAGTGTGGTGACTGAAATTCGGCTAATCTGGCTGAGGAGAGAAGATCAGCGACCCACATTGTACAGAAGCTGGTGGCCGGTGACCATGGAAGCAAGTAAGTCATGCCTGAATTTCAATTTTTCTTTTTCCTTTTTCAGTGAAAAAATTTAATTCTATAAGAGAACAAAAAACTGAGAATGTAAAATGTAAGCTCCAAATATTAATTATATAAATCAGATTTACATCCATACAAATACAACCACAAATTGGACTTGAAAGTATTTAGATATTTGAGACATTAATTATATCTTTTATCGAACTTCAAAATTAGGCTCGTGAGTTGTTTTGGTAAATGTAAGTTATACTTTGTAATTAAAACTTGACTAAAGCTAGGAATTTAATATTTATAAGCAATTAATTGAAATCCTTGGAGACATTTAGTGGTAAGTTTTGTTGAAAGAATAGCAAATTTGAGGAAATCCAAGTAAAAGATTCAACTAACAAGAAAAGGAACAAGCAACCAGATAGGAAATGGAGCATAACATAACAAAAGAGTGAAGTTGTCCTTCATAGAACTTTTAGTTTTTGATTTGTGTTTTACCTTTGTCATCATCTAATAGGTAAAATGAAATGGTTTTAGTGAGTTAATTTGTTGCATATATCAACATGCTACAATACAAATTAAAAGGTAGAGGTAATTTGAAATGGTTTACTTCTTAGAATGAGTGATTTAATGACGACAAAATTATGAGCTGGAGTTAATTTGAAATGGGTTTGACTTCATAGAATGAATGATTTTATGTGTTATGTAAATTGAAATGGTTTTAGTGAGTTACTTTGTTGCATATATCGATATTGTTTATGTGTTATGTAAATTGAAATGGTTTTAGTGAGTTACTTTGTTGCATATATCGATACTGTTTATGTGTTATGTAAATTGAAATGGTTTTAGTGAGTTACTTTGTTGCATATATCGATATTGTTTAGTGACATACTGGATTTTGCCATCTATCTTGTCTTTGATTTATCTTGTCTTTGCCATCTATACTGGATTGAATTTTGCCACAAATGGTGCACACACATTTAGATTTGCAAGTGAATTTGGACAAGTTTGTGCCTGTGACTGAGAAATTTTGTTCTATATAATCAGTGCTATCAGCACCAGCATTAACCACTTTGTGCCTGTGACTGAGCCATTTGTTTGGATGCCTCTACATTTTATTAATGAGCTCATGTACATATGGTTGAAAAATGAAACCACAAACTTCTGTAATGTCAAGGAACTAAATGTAGCAGAAGAACTTTGTACAAAAAATGAGTGCTCAAGTCAGTTCTAATTCCAAAAGGTGTAAAAAGAATTTGAACTAAAATGCTTGAATAACAAGAATACACAGTAAGGGGACTGAAGGAATATTGTGAAGAATCTGAAGTTTTACAAAGGATCCTAGGAAGTTTCGGATTGTTGTTGATCAACCGGAGATGTCCAATACCATTTCACTACAATTAGAATTTTTGTGGGGAAAAAACTTTCACTTTGTTGTAACTAGCTAAATATATGTATAGAGTACATAGATATACACACACACCCACATATATATAAATATAATAGAAATAATTACCTTATTGTCTATTGTTTGCCGTCATTTGTTTTATGTTTACATTCATATGCATATTCTCTTTTGTTTTTGATAAAGGTACAGAACCAAATCATGGTCTTGTTCACGAGCCAGAAATTAATGACCCTATGATTATTGAGGATTGTTTGGATGGTCCTAAGGTGCCGGAAGTCGGAATGAAATTCAACAGTGCTGACGAGATATATGAATTTTACAAAGGATATGCATATTACATAGGCTTGCCAGTTAGAAAGAGGAGCAGCAAGAAAGATAGTAATGGCATGCTCCAGAATGTGTCATATACATGTAGTAGAGAAGGTAACAGACAGAGCAAGTCAAGCAATGCCTTAAGGCCTTGCCCAACCGCACAGACAGGTTGCACGGCAAAGGTCACTGGTTCTGTAGATGCTTTTGGGGTTTGGGGAATCACAAAGGTTGATCTCAAGCACAACCATGTTACAAGCCCATTGAAGTCTCGTCTACTTCGGTGCAATCGTCAGCTATCAGACAATGTTAAAAGGAGGCCTATGATGAATGAAACCATAAGGGATTTCAGTAAATAAAACCTTCAGCTCAACTGTAACAGAGGCAGGTTATGACAATATGGCATTTATGGAGAAAGACTATAGAAACTATGTTGATAAAATGAGAAGGCTGAAATTGGGTGAGGGGGATGCTGTGGCAATTCATGCCTACTTCACTAAGATGACCAAACAATGTCCTGGGTTTTTCTTCTCTGTCGATCTGGATGATGAGGGACACTTACGGAATCTATTCTAGGCAGACAAGAGGCGCAGGCTTGCATATAAGGAGTTTAGTGATGTTATATCTTTCGATACAACATATTGCTTGAATGAGTATGGCATGCCATTTGCTCCCTTTGTTGGTGTTAATCATCAAGGCCACTCAACCAGGACAAGGCAATGCAAAAGGCTATTGCAATAGTTTTTCAGAACACAAAGCATAGATGGTATTTGTGGCACATAATGAAGAAGCTCCCGAAGAAGTTCGGCTATCACAGCGAGAAGGAGGCTGTTTTCAAAGCTATTCACGATGCCGTGTATGATGCACAAAGTCCCTCAGAGTTTGATGTAATCATCAAAACCGACATAAATGGAATGTTAATAATGAAAATATGAGGTAAAAATATTTGGAATGTAATTTTAACAATGACTACATATTAAGGACTACAATTTCCATTAAAATGTGGTGTAGATATTAAAAAAAAGCGAAGTGTAAATATAACTAGCCTCAAAAAAATCTTCAAGTTTATTGAAAGAAGTTTAAATTAACAATACTTAATAGTGTATTATAAAGAAGGAAAATTTTCAAGAATTACAAAAGAGAATTAAAATATTTTTAAGAAGCATATTTCTGACAAAAAACATTCCCTCGAAAAATTCTGTCACAATTTCGATGGTGCCGTCGAAAATTTCCGAGGAACAATAAAGCCATCTGACATAAGGACTTGTCGGTTTGGAAACTTCCGACGACTTCTTTTGTGATTGGAAATATCTGACGAAATTTGTTTTCGATTGGAGAATTTCCGACGACACACTTGATGCCGTCGGATCGTCGGAAATTTCCAATGGATAACAAATTCCATCGAAAATTACTAGCAGACTCTCGTTCCATTGGAAATTTCAAAAGAGAAATTTCTGACAGTGGATGTGCATATGTCGGAAATGTCCGTCGCTGATGGGCCATTTTTTAGTAGTGTATATATACATCTCAAAAATTTTATTTTGCCTACATAGGCATATTATTATGCATGTATGCAATACACGGTACACATTTAGATTACAAGTATAGAGTGCTTGTAGCTTACGTGCCAGATACATATGCACACAGGCATAATAATATGTATGCAAGCAAAATAAAATTTCTAATATATATATAAACAAAAAGTGTATGGTATATATAAATCAATAATAAGATAATAATTTAATTTAGTTATTATAAATAAATAAAAATCATAAAAACAATTAACAAGGGGTATATTTTCAATGCATATATATGAGTATAATTACAATTAGTTTTGAACAATTGTGTAAATATAAGCATCTTATTCAAAAGACGGTAAAACCTTTAATTATCTATTCCTTTATTCTACCCTATTTCTCAGGTTTCCAGAGAATAAAATCGGCAGCTTATCTCTATGTTACTGCTGCTCATCAACCAATTTCCCCAACTCTCTCCCTCATTTCTCTCTTGATTCGTAAAAGAGTATAACGATACTTTCCTACAATTCTTCCAAACTTTTCCTTAACTTTCAATTTATGAAGTAGGTCTCTATGTAGAAGATGTCATAGGGACTTATATTATTTTTTCCGATGCTAGAGCCGCTTGTGTTTTCTATTTCTAAATAGAATGAAATCTTGAGAAGTGAGTATAATTTATGCAGAAGTGCAAGAATTATCTTGAAACCTCAAGGATAGAAGTGAATTGTCTCTATTGTTAATTGTTCTATGTAAATTTTCTCTAAAAACAGATCGGGCTCTGAAATTCTCCAATAATACGGTGTCACCTCACCTGTGTCAGGTGAAGTGGCGTGCTATGATTGGAGATCAAGCTCCGAGCGGTTGTTCCATGTGTCCTTCAATTCTTTTGCATGAAGTGTTCATGTGGCATTATGGGGTTTAATTATACAATACTTTGTGCATGTGGGTTTAAAGCTTATAATATATTATTACTTAGTCAAATATTTATGTGGTATTTTCCAAAATTAATTTAGGAATTAAAAATGTGCGATCGTTAAACTATGTGTTTGCTTAATACTCTACTGAAGTTGGGTACCTAGAACTTCTTTGGATTTGATCCTGACTTCAAAATGACTTCAGAACGAATGAGTTGTTTCTTACTGTAATAACCTATTTTGTCCTCAAAACCAAACTGCGCAGCTATCGAAACCGCTGACTAAACCTCAAACCTGGCAACCCAGTTACAGTTTAACAGTGATTTTTCTAGATAAACTAATGCAGGTCCATTTCATAAACCCACCTTTGGAGGTAAAAACAAGTCTAAACGTTGTTCAAACCATGACAAGGCCCACTTTTTTATAAGGAGGATTCCATGTGACTTTGATTTGGGAATTCCATGTGGAATTCTGTGAACCCAAAATAAATTACAAACCCTTTGTTTGAAAACCACAACTCCCGACAAATACCAATATTTTAAAAAGTATTTACAAAATTAAGGTACACTATCCTTTTTTTGCCCCTAAAAAAAATCAGTTAGTGACAATTGGAGACGGTCACGTGTTAAAATTTCCAGTGAGCTGTGTCACAACTGTCGATGAGTCATAGTCAAGCTCTGATAAGTCATAGTCACACATGCTCAAATTCCAAGGAATCACAATCACACTCTAATAAATTACGGTGACAGTCACACACTGATTTTTTGAGAAGGAAAAAAAAATCACCCACATGATTTTTGTAAATTGGATCTGAAAGACCTCAATTTTTCTATGAAAATAGATCAAGTTCCAAAATAAAACTTGATTTCTCATGTGGCTGCCTACAAGGAAAGGAATAAGGCCAACAAATTGCAACATCAGTCGACTTTCTCCCAACCCAACTTTCTGGCAGGCCCCTTTCAAGTTTTTAAACCCTTTTTTCAGCTTTTTACATCCACCCCACCAGCCCCACCCAAAACCCCACCCCCAAAAATTTCAGATTGAAGAACATCAAGCCATCCATGCCCCCAAAAAAATCTCAACTTTTTAATTCCAAGGCTTTCCCTTGATGTTGCATTTGTGTCTGCCAATGAATTTACACAAACCAGAATTAGAAGCCAAAATGTACTATCTATATATGTAAACAAACCAAAAACCACATTTAATCTTTATATTAAATATAAGTTTTTCTGAGTTAAGATGTTTAATGGTGTTAACACACTTCCACCACCCCCTTATCCCGATTTCCGACAACCCCTTCTCGTATCCCAACGTCTCCCACTTGAGAATGGGTTGTCGGCGACTGGAGTTTGAAGCAGCAACGAGCTCTTGTGTGATTCTTGGGGTTGGGACAAAGAAGCAATAAGATGATTTCGGAGTGGGGATGGCTGCCGACCAGAAGAACTCTGGTATGGTGGCAACATCCAACGAGAGAAGTGGTGGTATAGGGAAGGGGTTGCCGAAAATAGCTATGGAGAAGGGGGTCGTTGTTCTTCCCATCTGAAAATTTTAGGGTGGAGATTTTTTTGTTTTTGATTGGGGCTGTAGGTCGGGTGTAAAAAGTTGAAATGGGGTTTTAAAATTTTGGTAGGGCCTACAGGGAAAATTTACCATACGGGAGTCCCGTTACTAGTAGGTGGGGACTACAAAATGGGGTACGCAGAGTGATTTCTTTGTGGACAATTGGAGAAATAGGCTAGTGTTGGTATAGTTATGAAAAAAATGGTAAAATACTTAGGGCATGTTCTTTTTACTGTTTTGAGACCATTTTTAGTTTTCAGTTTTTTAAAACACTGAAAACGCATTTACTTTCGTATTTTCAAAAACGAATTTTGAAAACACAAGGAATTTTTTAACAAAGAAAATAGAAAATAATAAAAAGTCATTTTGAGAGTTTTTAATCAAAACACGGTACTTAATTAAAAACACGGAAAATGTTTTGTTTTGAGAATTCCAAAAATTCCATTTTCTCTCTCCCCTCTAATTTTACAACCTTTCATCCCTCCACTGCCAAATCAATTACGACTACTACGGTGCTACTTCTCTCCATCATCTGCTTAGTTTCTTTCTCTCTTCTCTAATTTCTTTGTTAATGATGCACCCAAATTACGACTACTATCTCCTGTCTCCTTCGTTCCTTCCTCCAAATGTTATTTATTTCTTTCTCTCTCCTCTAATTTCTTTTTCCCTCATAACAAACTATATAGCAAAATTTCATATTTTAATCTAGGTGATGATACATTAGAACAAAATATTTTTTTTAAGGAAAGAATAAAATTATTTAGTTTACTTAAACAAAATTATTTAATTTATTTAACAAAAAAAATTCTGAAAATGTCAAAAAGAACATGTTTTTCAGTTTTGTATTTCTTAAAATAGTTTTCTAAAATGACAAAGTAAATGCATTTTTAGAAGTTTAAAAACAGGTATTCAAAACAGAAAATTAAAAATGAATTGAAAACTGAAAAATAGAAAACTGAATCACGAAAATAATATTTTGGAAAAATGGCATTTTTGTTGGGTAAAATTACACATATACCCTTCTTGCAAAAATGGCAAAAATAATTGGATGGTTATGATTTTGTGTAGTACACCCATGTCAATGGCCAAAATTGAAAGATATGAAATGAGTAAATTAAAAGACACAATGAGGATTTTGTTTTACACAATGGACGTTCATAGTTGGAGGGAAACAAAAGAAGGCAAATCATTAAGAGCAATGCTACACGTACAGATAGGTGTACAAATAGGTTTATAGATATGGCGTAAAATTATAATTCTATCCATATATTTTCTCTTTCTTTCAATACATAACATAAGGTGAAATTGTAATTTCACACCCTTTCTGTAAATGTATTTGTACATTCATCTGTACAAATAGACTAATCCAATCCTAACCCATCTTCCAACATTGGCACCCAACATCAAGAAATTTGTTCTATAAATGTAGAATTTTGTAGCAATCGATGTGATTTCTTTAAGTTTAAAGTGGTAAAGTAACCTGTAATTGTAGAATACTACTTTTAGATTACACAGAAATGTAGAATTTAATTATATGTAGAATTGTTCTAGCAACCGATGATATGATGTTTAAACTTGAAGTGGCAAAATAACTAGTAACTGTAATACTACATTGAGGTTATATCGAATTGTAGAATTTACTTAAATATAGAATTTTTCCAAAAACCGATGAGATGTGTTTAAGGTTGAAGGGTCAATATAACTCGTAATTGTACAATTGTACATTTATGTTATGATGAATTCTATAATGTACGTAATTGTAGAATTTTTTCAGCAACTCAAGTGATGTCGTTAGGAAAATTTTTCTAGCAACTCATAATCTCCACTTTGCTCTACCATCTTGAAAATCTTGCATCATCACCTTGCAATGGTTGCTGGAAATATTTATAGGAATTCTACACTTATCTCTAGTTGAAACTTATAATTCTATAATTTTGAGTTAGGCCTGTTTTTGTTAGGAAAAATATTTAAAGGAATTTTACACTTTTCTTTAACTGAATTTGTATAGTTCTACAATTTAAAGTTATGTCTAAACATTTTAAACTTCGATGTATTGCATTAATTGATGAAATAATTATACATATAGATGAATTCTATATTTATCTTTAACTAAAATTGTATAATTCTACAGTTTGAAATTTGGTCTAAACATTTTATACTTTCACGTATTGCATCGATTGTTGGAAAAAAAAATTTACATTTAGAAGAATCTACATTTACGTTTAACTAAAGTTGTATAATTCTACAATTCTGATTTAAGTCTAAAAATTTTGGACTTTCACATATTACATTGGTTGTTAGGAAAATTCTATTTTTTGAAAAATTCTACATTTATATTTTAACTGAAAGTGTGCAATTCTATAATTCTAAGGTATGTCAATCTTGGTGCATTTTAAGGTTCGACATTCTACGTTTAAAGGAATTCTATACTTGTGTTTAACTAAAAGTATCCAATTCTACATTTGACCTTAAACAAAAGCATAGATTTGTTGTTCAACAGTCAATTTTTCTGAAAAGTCAATAATGAAAGCAAGATACAAAAACTGAAAGAAAATATAACAAAGCTGGTAACCCATTATTTGGTAACAAACTGGAACTGAATTCACTAAATTAGAAGAATGAAATATTAACTATTGATAGATTTTTTCCCCGTTTTTCTGGGGAATCAAACTTTAGTGTCATGATCATCAAATAGACTGGAAATCGCTAAATGTGTAATTCTATTATTTTTTAATAAATGTGAATATAGATTTCTAGTTGTAGATTTTTTTAAAAACTAAAAATGAATTTCAATGATTTATAAAACTTATACTTCTAGAGTTGATCATCCACATTAATGTAGGTTTCTTATAAATTTAGTTTTTCTTTACAAAATCAAACAATGGAAGTGTTGTCGTCAAAATTGGAAAATCATTGGTTGAGAGAGAGAACCAATAATTCTACATGTGATAAAAAAACAAAAGTGTAGATTTCTTCTTCCTTTTCTTTTTTTTTTTTTTTTACCGAGTGTAGATTTTTTCTTCAGCTTATGAAGTTTTTGCAAATAAATAAACAATAAACATCATAAACAAAATATAAAAATTTGGAAAATAAATAGAAGTATATAACTAGAAATAATTTGTTAAGCAGAAAAGAGGGAAAATTTTGAGAAATCTCTATTAGAAATAAGTAAAAAAATTTTTACAAGTTTCATATTTAACATGATTGTTATTTTTCACAAATCATAAATATATTTCTCCTCAATAATCATAATCCTTATTACTTATGTAAACATCCAAAAAAAAAAAAAAGAGGCTGGAAATACATCCAAAAGAAAGAAGATGAAGTTCATAGAATATTTGTTTAAAAAATGGGATATATCCGATGCAAAAAGATCTTCAAAATTTTTTCTTGGATATTTTCCTATGGAGTCTACACTTTGCAACAACAATCTTCCTCTAGTTTCCAGCCTCTCGGTCTCTCATCCAAACCTCTTGGTCTCTCATCTAAATCCATCTCCTCTAATAAAATCAACCAACCTTTATTTGCCTGAGTAGAAATGTGGCTTGGGGCTACAACCTTTATTTACCTGAGTAGAAATCGTGGTTCAGGGCTACAACTATTGGTCTTCTTCTGCGAACAAGAAAAAGAAATAGATGGGTTATTGCCATCAATTTCTTTTAGCAGGTAGCAATTCTTCTAATTGTAGTGTGGCGGGCGATGATGATTATTCCTTCAAGTGGTAGTGGTGTTCCAGCAAGAGATGTCGGAGATTATTAGATCACCAATATGAACAAGGGAATGGATTAGGGTTCAAGATATTGAATTCAAATCTAAATTGCTATATATATAAATATATATATATATTAAACAGGGGCTTTTTTGTCCATCTAATAATCAATGTTAGCTTGTAATTTAAAAGAAAATGCAAGGGTAATTCTGCCTTAAAATCTAAAATTTGGCCATGAGTGCAAACATCATTTTTCCAAAGACAAGCTCAAATATGACATTTCTTCCAATTTCCTCTTTCTTTTGTCAAAAAGCAAAATATCGCGAGAAATTGTTTGAATGAAAATATCGGGAGAAATTGACAAACTCTAACAATATCGCGAGTAGTGATAGGTGTACTCCATCTCACTGCCCGAGGGAATACCTGACGCAAGATCTCACGAGAAATTGACTACCCCACCCCAACCTGCCCCCTCAAAACCCCCAAATTTGTCTTTCAATTCAGCCATTTCCTCCCCCCTTTCTCTTTGCTTAAACCAGAAGATCTTCCCTCACTCCTTCATCCATAAGCCATCTCCGGTAAAGGCGTCTCGTCAAGTTGCTGACGAGAGAAGGAACGCTGGCTACCAGGATTGGCGAACCAGAAGCCGCGCGATCGAAATGAAAGACCCATTCGATCAGAAGACCCAAATCCCGTGGAGAGGAGGTTGAAAGAGCTAATTTTGGTGACCCACATTGCTCGGATTCAGTGGCCGGCGACCATGGATGCAAGTAGGTGTTCCGGTCTTATCTTTTTTCTGTGAAGTTCATTTAGGATTCGTCCTTTGCCTTTCAATTTTTTGTTTATGCTGTTGCCTAAGGTTGAAGAACATATTACTGCTAAGGTTGAAAAACATATTGTACTTCAATTTTTTTAAGCAGTGAAATTCTTGTGGGGAAAAAGCTATTCTTTAAGAACTTGACAGCATCTTTAAAGTGGAACGAGGAAAAGAAAGCATTAAATAAGTATAAATAATGGTTACAAGAACAGGAACATGAGATATATACTGATACCAAACAGCCAAAAGATAATGATGGAAGCACTATCATAACAACAAGTATTAGGTTATCAGATGAAAATCCAGATTAATCAAATGCCATGAAGCTGATTTTCAAAACCCAGGAGATTGTATTGGTTGGCCTATGAGAGAGGGGAACTGAAGGGGGACAGATAATTTGAAGTTGAAGCATACCTGGGGTCATCCCAAGCTTTACCGTTCGGGTTAATATCTTTCTTTGCAAAATCAGCTGTTTATTTAACCAATTTTGAGTCCAAGGTCCACCTACATGTTAATATGAATTGTACTATAAATATCTTCATTAATAAAGATTGGTTAATAATGAGTAAAGTGGCTGGAGATCGGAAGAGCACACGTCCATGATGAAATTCAAAATGTCTGACGAAAATGCATATGATAGAGTGATCTTCCTGGCTTGATCAGTAAGGGAACAAATAAACCTATAAGAACTAGGATATGGGAAGGGTACATCAGCTTCCCAGTAAGAAAGAGGAGCAACAAGAAAGGTAGCTATGGTGTGCTCCAGAATGTGACGTATACATGCAGTAGATAAGGTAATGGACAGAGATGTTAAGAAAAGCGTTAAGGCCTCGCCCAATGGTATAAAAAGGTTGCATGGCAAGGGTTATTGGTTCTATAGATATTTTTGGGGTTTGGCGAATCATAAAGATTGGTCTCCAGCACAACCATCAGACTAGCCCATCAAAGTCTCGTCTACTTCGGTGCAATCACCAACTATCAGAAAATGTTAAAAGGAGGCTTTTGGTGAATGACACCGCCGAGATTAAAATTAATAACACCTTTAGCTCAACTGTAACAGAGGCAGGAGGTTATGGGAATTTGACCTACATGGAGAGAGACTGTAGAAACTATGTTGATAAGATGAGAAGGCTGAAGTTGGGTGAGGGCAATACTATGGCTGTTCATGCCTAGTTCACAAAAATGATGAAACAATGTCCTGGATTTTCCTTTTCGGTCGATATAGATGATGAGGGACACTTACGGAATATATTCTGGGCAGACAAGAGATGCAGGTTTGTATACAGTGAATTTAGTGATGTTTTAACTTTTGATACAACGTATTGCGTGAACGAGTATGGCATGCCATTTGCTCCCTTTATTATTGTTAACCATCACGACCATTCTATATTGTTTGGTTGCGCTCTTTTATCTAGAGAAGATACGGAGAACTTTGTGTGGTTATTTCAGACATGGCTTGACTATATAGACAATGAAGCCCAGTTGGGAATTGCAACGGACCAAGACCAGGCAATGTAGAAGGCCATTGCAATAGTTTTTCCAAACACGAAGCATAGATGGTTTTTGTGGCACATAATGAAGAAGCTCCCGGAGAAGTTTGGGTGTCACAGTGAAAAGGAGGTTGTTTTCACTGCTATTCAGGAAGCGGTGTATGACTCATAAAACCCTGCACTGTTCGAGGAAAGATAGGCTACAATGCTTGAGAAATATGACCTGAAGGAGCATAATTGGTTGGCTAACCTTTACGTAGCCTGTGAACGTTGGGTTCCATATCTGCTGAAGCCATTTTTCTTGGCAGGGATGCAAACTACCTAGCGGAGTGAGAATATGAATGCTTTTTTTGATGGCTATGTTCACTCTAAGACATCATTGAGCCGATTTGTCGAGCAATATGAGAGGAAACTCAGAGCAAAGGTAGATCTAGGAATTTCAAGCGAATTGTCAGTCATTCTCGATACAGGTGCCATGTGTCATTATATATAAAATGGAAAAACAATTTCAGTCAGCTTATATATTGAGTCTCTTACGGGAGTTCCAGTTAGAGCTAGTAAGAAAGATGTATTGTGGCTTGTTATCCAGCGAGGTCGAGGAGACGGGAACCATGTATCAGGTGCGGGATACAATAAAGATCCCCGGAGGAGGCACAAAGAAGATGCTTGTGAATGTATCATTCCAGAGCACGACCATCATGTTGAATGTAGTTGCCATTTGTTCGAATTCATAAGAATACTTTGCCAACATGCCATTGCGGTTTTAGTGTGCAATAAAGTTGAGTCTGTGCCAGAGAAGTACATAGTTAGAAGATGGAGAAAATATGTGGGATACAATAAAGATCCCCGGAGGAGGCACAAAAAAGATGCTTGTGAGTGTATCATTCCAGAGCAGCGACCATCATGTTGAATATAGTTGCCATTTGTTCGAATTCAAAAGAATACTTTGCCAACATGCCATTGCGGTTTTAGTGTGCAATAAAGTTGAGCCTGTGCCAAAGAAGTACATAGTTAGAAGATGGAGAAAAGATGTTAAATGCATGTATTCGAGAGTAAAGATCAGTTACGACGGGTTGCCAACCACGCCCAGCCAAGAAAGATATGACGAATTATGCTTGAAGTTCTCAAAACTCGCTGATTTAGCAGCTGATGACGAGGTTGATTGTCACTATATCAAAAAGTGAATATCATCTAGGAGGCTTGAAATGCACAGTAGAGGCGGTCGTTCCAGGTATGCAAGTAATCATGTTGGCCAAGATGCAAGTCAGGAAGAAGCAGATACTGCAATTGGGCCTCAGATCAAGGATCTAAAACATGTTTCAACAAAGGGTGCTCCAACAAAAGTAAGGAAGAAGGGACCACTAGAGAGTGGTTATAAGAAAGTAAATGTATGTTCTATCTCGTCCTCACTTTTGTGAACAAACACCCATTTGATCTCTGGCATGCTTTTGATCTATTAATTTATATAGGGCCCAACCAACTCGAAGAAAGCTCGCCTTGTGGATCAGAAGACATCCACAGATTGGACCAGCCAACTGAGCAACAGGAGAAAGAAAATTTTGTTCCGATGCAACCTTCAGAACTTTAAATTAGGATGTTTTAAAATATTGTATTTACATTTATAAATGGAATTTCTTTAAATTTTTTGTGTTTCTAATGGTTTTTTTCTCATTGACAGCTTTTTTGTAGCAGCCAAAATATCTCGTGTGGGATGCTATTGAATTTGGAGTCGAGCTTATCCCAAATTATAGGTACGGTTATGGATAAGCACTGGCACGGCGATACACAAGTAGTGACGGTGTTGACATCACAGATGTCGTAGGCTCATCGAACATGCCACAATTCTAGAGGTATATTCGTTGCGGATTTTAGGTTAACGCTATTCGTAGGATACTAAGACTAATAAATGAGTGCTAACTTACGATAAGAATTACCTAACTATCTACCTGATGAACATAGGTCACGGTGGGTGACTTGCCTCATCTAAATCTGGATCGAAGAATCTGGGATTTCAAAAAACTTGACCTCATAAATGCTGCTGATATTTAGCTTGTAATTTGTGTACAACTATGTTTCAAAAATTAGCCATATGCCATTGTGATGTAATATTGCATTATCGCAGGTGACTTTTATGTAGATTATGGTAGTACCATCTGTAAACATATTGTCACTCTTTATATGCTATTCCTTGGTTGATTGGGTACATTTATGTCCTCATAGTGGTTCCACATGACAGTTGGTTCATTATGTTGCTATGTTTACAAGAGGCTAAGTCAACAATATAAAGGAGACTATCGGTTTTTTTTCTTTTATTGGGCCAGCTCCTTCTCTATATACGTCCGATCTAAACAAATCACAACTTCATGTTCATATATAACAACACATGTTCTGTCTCACTAACAACCGTTACTTAAGAAATTAGGATACATAAAGGTAAGGCTTTATTGAAGGAGAAAATTTGAGAAATCAAATCAAACATCCAATAGTATTTGCTATAAGATCGGATTGTTGCAACCATCAATCAAGTTAAATATAGTGAAGCCACTGAATCATATCATGCTATTCACGAATCCCAATAACGAATACCTTCTAGCTAGCCCTAAGTACAGAATAACCTGAACCCAAATGTGATGAGTATACATGATAAATAAAAATACAAAAAAAAAGGAAGAAAGGCAAAATATTCCATCAACGACATTAAACTAGCAAAAACCACTGTCCCAAACAAGTACATATACGATGAAGTACTATGTTTATAGAAATCATTACATAGCTAGGACGATTACCACAAATAACTAAATTGTTAGGCTTATTCTCGCTCTTTCTTCTTCTTATCATTGGGAATCGTCAATTTTAATGTGATCTTCCCACCTTCGGGCATTGTTGCACGTGCAAACTTGTCAACAACTTGGAAACCACCTTCGTTTGCACCTTACCCATCCTCAGTTGCATTCTGACTTCCATTACTGCTACCTTTACCATTGTCCCATTTGAAATAATTACATTCAGTGCAATTAAAGAAAATGTTTCCTTTGTTTTTTCTAAACTTCGTCACCAACCATCTTTGAGTGCCTGTAGCACATTTAGGGCATTTCTTCTTGTAGAGGCATTGATCAAAGAAGTGGTCTGGACTCCTACAACTATGACAAACCCCAGAATTCATCAAATATTGTTTACTCCTACATACAAATTACAACAGTCATGGCCAAGAAACCATTATCGTAATTAACTTAACCTAAACAAGTAACATGCAACTAAAGTCAATAAATAGGCAAATCAACAGAGTTTACCCAAGGAAAAATGACCACAAGTCAACAAAATGCATAGGCACACTGCCTTCCTCAACACTAGTAATTAACAAAGGATTACGTCATTTTATTTACCTTACAAAACATATAGCTTTGAGGCTTGTTTTCTTTCGAAAAATGTAGAACAATACATCTCCATGAATTTAATCTTACTAAGCCATAGACTACCAAAATTCAAAGTTTATAGATGATTATCATAAGCAAACAGCACCTATGATTATAAGCTTATGCTCTATACATTTTTTTCTGCATATGATTATCATAATTCAAACTACCAAAATTCAAACTTTATAAGCTTATACTCTATGCATTTCGTGCATATATCCCTATCTTATTTAAAAACAGATTCCTTTTCCAACTAGCACCTTTGATTTACAGAATAGATCGGAAGAAAGAAAAAACTAATGTCCATCCTTCTTCCAATTTTTATCCCACTACTTTTTCCTTTTTAAATACAATTCAAAACTGCATCCATTAAGCATCAAAACATCACCAAACATCACAGCAGTAGAGAAATTACGCATCTAATAACATACTCACAATAGCATTAAGCATAAGACTCAAGCAGAATAAGATACAACAAAATACTCACATTACATTTTCATAAAATAATTTTGTTCAACAAAATACTCACAATTGTTCATTAAGCATCCAATAAAATACTCGAACAAAATACCTTCATGATTGCCATTTGTGTTTCATTATGTAGAATTTGTGTGTTTTTATGAATTCTATTACATGGGGTAATCCTTTTCTTGGTTGTAAACTTGAATTCTGCCAAACCTCACAAACAAAAACAAAAAAAATATACAAAATAATAATAAAAAACGGCCACACGGATTTCAAATTCCATTACATGGGTTTTCAATTTTTTTTTTTTTTGATTTATATCTAAAATTCTGCCATGCAAACACAAAAACCTACTGTAAATGAATTCTGCCACACAAACACAAACAACAAAAATAAAAAACAAAAAACTTTCGTTCCCAATTATTCACGGCTAGAGATGGAAATCCCAAAACAAACTCACTCGTAGGAATGATTCCTCAAGACGAGCGGCAATGATGACTGGCGACAAGCATGTATTGGAAACGAGAGGTGTGTGCGGAGGTAAATGACGGATGAAAACAGTTGTTAGCGTGCTTTAGCTTACAAATCCCTTCTCCTCTAGCTACCAGCCTCAATTTCTATTGAATTGAGATTTGATTCCAATTGAAGGCATATTCGTAATTTTGACGCGTCGGGTATTCTCTCGGGCAGCGAGATGGAGTACACATATCATTTTTCACTCATGGATTATTTTGTTGGATTACAATTTGCTACATGGCATCATTTTTTTGCCAAAAAAATTTTGAAAATTTGGTTCCTCCAATCTCAAAAGCACTCTCGGTTCCAGCTTCCTTAGGGTTTTTGCTTGTGAAATTGGGGATTTTTATTCTGGGCAAATCCCCTCCCAAAAACGGATCACACGACCATGGACCGCGTTGAAGACTTTGCTCCGAGCTACGATGATGGTGGAGAAGTGTGAGCTCGCTTCTTCGACGGTTCTGATGAGTTCGAAATGGACCTCTTTGCTGATAATAAGGAAGACGAACGTGAAAGGCCTGAGTCTCCTATTGAAGTAGGTAAGTTTCGTGCCTAATTTTTCAGATGATTTGGTCTCTATATTTTTTGTATTTTTATGGTCCATTTCGTTTTTTAGGAAGAGAGATAATGAGCAGATATCTTGTTGACCAAAGATAATTCTTGATAATTCTTCTAACTCAGTAATGCTCAAAAAATGGATTTTAAAGCACAGGACAAGATGGGTGATCAATGAATTTATCATGGGATAATACTAATACTTAAACACAATAATTCTTCTAACAAGATGGGATAATTCTTCTAGCACAGTCATAGTAATAATTAGTTATAATTATTATATATATGTATAATAATACTCTATATATTTAATATATAATATGTATTTGTATTGGATCAAAAGAAATATATGTATTTGTATAATTATTGTGTTCGAACAACATTGACAAAATTAAAATATGGGTTTTTTACATCTAGCATCCCCAACCTTTCACCTTTTTATGGATTATGTCTATATCCTTTATTTTTCTGTATGTCCCCAACCTTTAAAGAAATATCTAATTTCGTCCCTAATGATGGGAACCGTCAAATTCACACGTTAAGATTAGGGGCATTTTTGGTAACATACAAAAAATTAATATTTTAAATTAAAAAAAAAAAGAAAGCTAAATGGTTTGGCTGCCGCATATGGCAGCTATGCTTGCTGTTAGAAATGGCAGCAAGCATAGAAGGGGAGACTCCCCCCTTTTGCTACCAGAAATGGCAGAAAAGAGACCGGGGGACTCCACCGATTTTTTCTTTTTTTTTTTTTAAATTGAAATATTAATTTTTTTGTATGTTACTGAAAATGCGCTTGACCTTAACTTGTGAATTTGATGGTTTCCGTCATTAGGGATGAAATTGGAGATTTCGTTAAAGGTTGGGGATGTATAGAAGGAAAAATAAAGGTTGGAAACGTAATCCGTAAAAATGTAAAAGGTTGGGGATGCTAGGTGTAAAAAAATCCTTAAAATATTTGTGTAAATAAATCAATATCTTGCAGTGAAGTTGCTAACAAAATGTATATTTTAAGTTGTTTTAATTATGATCAGCCATAATGCATGCAAGAGACTCTTGTCCCCAAAAAGAAAAGTGCATGATCTCTAGCTTTTTACATTCCCTTCTTTTTTTTTCTTTTTTTTTTGGGTGGGGGGCACGGGGGGAATTCATGGTCAGCCAACAGTAATCAATCACCCAAAGTACAAAACTCTCTTAAACCCCACTTCTATGGTTATCTTTCAATTTGCTTCTTTCATTTATGGAGTTTTGTTTATATCCAACATGTTACTGCCCGATGGGATAAGTCAGGACTACTACATATCTGCTAGCCCACATTTTTTCACTTAATTTGCTTGGACTTTAAATAAATAATTTTCTGATTTCTGAATTTATTTCTATATCAATAAGTGAATTATTCATGTTAATCCTACCATAGAACATTACATATTTCATGGTTTATCATTCACAATGTTCTCTTTGTGTCTTATTTTGTGTGGATTTTTCCCAAGGCTAATTTTAGACTATGCATTTCACTATTTGACCCATAGGATAAAAATATTGTCGTTTAGAGTGAGGCTTAAGAATATATAAATAGGGTTGTTTACGTAATATCGAATGACTTGTAATTTATTTTATGTAAATTATTCAAACAGTAGACATGGAAGAAGTTGGGTACGAGACAATGCTGGAAAGTAATGACACATTGCCTGATATTGCGACAAGTAGGGATGAAGGAGTTGTACTAGAAGAGGAAGATCAAGTGGTAGCTCCTAAGGAATGAATGAAGTTTGCAAAGCCCGATGAAATATATGATTTTTATAGGTGATACGCTCAGCGTGTCTGGTTCCCAATCCGAGAGAGAAGCTCTCGAAAATGTGAAGATGGGGAGCTGCGATATTTATCTGTTGAATGTAGTAAGGCAGGACAGAGGCCAAGCAGATCCAAAAGCTTTTTCAGCCTCGGCCAACAATGCAAACAAATTGTCAAGCTAGGATATGCGCTGTTTCACTAATTAATGGAGGATGGAAGATCAACACAGTGATGCTTGAGCACATTCACAAATGCAACCTGTCCAAGTCTAGGTTGTATCGCTGCAATCGTGAAGTCAACAGCGTTGTTAATGGCAGCTTGATATGAATGATTGGGCTGGGATGTGCCTGAACAAGACATTTGAGGCAGCTGCTATTGAGGTAGGTGGTTATGAGAATTTGACATGTATTAAGAAAGACTGTAGGAACTATATCACGAAGTCCAGATGTCTAAGACTCAGAGAAGGTGATGCTTCAGCGCTGCAAGCCTATTTTCTCTTAATGCAATCCCAGTGCCCAGGTTTTTTTTTCAATGTTGATTTGGATCACAAAGGACAATTACGAAATGTATTATGGACTGATAATCATTCTCGGGACGCATATAAAGAATTTAGTGACATTGTTTCGTTCGACCTCACGTGCTTGGTCAATAAGTATGAGATGCCTTTTGCCCTGTTTCTCGGTGTAAACCACCATGGTCAGTCTACACTGTTCAGTTGCGGCCTACTAGCCTCTGAGGATATTGACTCATTTGTTTGGCTATTCTCAAATTGGCTCAAGTGTATGAGATGAATAGCCCTGAAGGGTATAATAATGAACCAGGATATGGCTATAAAGGCTGCGATTCCATTAGTTTTCCCAGAGACGAAGCACAGATTGTGCCTATGACATATTATGAAAAAGTTACCTAAGAAGTTTGGAGGGCATGGAGATAAAGATGCAGTTATGGAGTCAATCAAGCAAGTAGTGAATGATAGTCATTTTCCACACGAGTTTGAAGATGAATGGAAATCTTTGATTGATGGGTACAAGCCTAAATACCATGGTGAATTCAATTGCTCTTACTAGCCTTAATACAATTTCAACTTCGCAATTATCATCACTTTTTAGTTAATTTAATAAAATGGTTGAAAAAAAATGTTGTCAATTTAATCCTCCTCTTGATGTGTTATATCAGAATTCTTAGCATAAATAAGCGGCAAAAGACTATAGTTGCATACACCCAGAATTCGCTTGTTGATCATGTTTCCGTTCAGTGAATTGATGGTTTTTATGTTTTGATTGTGTAGTCTAATTTCGACATTTGTTGGATGTGTTACTTTGTAGTAGGTAATTCTATCCTTTAGGGGTATTTCCCTTGCTTGTGTCATCTACTACAGAGTTTATGATGATTTAAGTGTTCCATGTTTTTTAATGCAAAATTTGGCTTTATTATTGTGTGAATGTTTTGTTGTAAACTTGGTTTCATTTAGCAGGTTGAATAAGTCATATTTACAGGGGAGGTTCTGTTGAAATTTTGCTAGGTTTATTCCACATGTTTCATTTTTTTCCCCAAACATATATGCATGGTATAAGAATTTGTAGAATCTAAATTTCAATTACGTGACAAACAACAAACACTCCTACATTCAAGATTAAATGCTTATTCAGAAAAAGCTCTGTTACAAATTTAGAGAGACTATTTGAGGCCTAGTTAAACCATGCCGAAAAATCTTACTAACCCGACACTGTGGCAAATTTACACTTACAACAACCATAAGAACATTGAAACAAAAAATGTGCTTCTAAAAATTTACATGCATGATATAATATATCATGATAGAAACTTATTTATAATCTACTCCAATTTGTCTCTCCTCGGGCGGATGGTCATTGAAATCTCGACCTTTTTGGACTCCGCAATCCGTGTGTACCTATCCAAAAGGCCAGACAAGTCACCATTATCATTTAGTCCACCACTGCAATTTGTTCCCAATCTCAAAGCATTGTACACATACACCCCTGTGAGACCATGCAAGCCATAGATCAACATACATAACTTTAAAACCTTAAAGTAAGAAATACACATCCGGGGGAAAAATAATAATAATGGTAGACAAAACAACTCCTGTTAATTTAATATACAGAGAATAAAAGTTCGAACTCAGCTGAGACCTTTTTGGCTGTTTTATTAAACAATCAATTTATTGGGGCCTTTTCTGTTCTTTTATAGGTGAGCATAAGATTCCTCATGTCGATGAAGTATGAAGAGCAAGATGTCAAATAGGATGTGGTAGACTAAAAAAGCTGAAGCAAAACAATTGAAGAATCAAAGCCTATTTTGAGTGAGCCCGGAGAATTGCTGTAAATATGTTTACCTCAGCTAGCTAACAATGGAATTTGGAGTATTATGGCTGTGTTTTGGTTATGATCTAGATTTGAACACCTGTGATGACTGGTTTTGGGGTTTTTATTAATCTCAAAACATAACAAATCAACACTTTGTTTAGGATGATGTTTCGCTTTAAGACCTGTTACTATCCTCTAATCTTTTGTTTCTTTAGTGCTATAAACTATTTTCTGTATTTTTTTCACTTACATGGATGGAAATGATAAAAGCAAATGAGGAAATCTAGATGAACATCAAATTTGCATGAGGAACCCATCATGAAGTGAAGCATGATTCTCATTCAACCTTAGTTTCAAGATTATCTGGTACTAAGAAAGCGGATGCTTCATATACTCACTTCACAGGTCGTTTGATCCACTCATAAACTCAAACAACTAAATACAAAATACAAAAATAATCTAGAAATAATGAAGATACTTAAATATCAAAAAGAATATTAAAATGACATATTATATTGATATCATAAAGTCCCAGGCAGTGAAGTATATCTAGTAAAATTAGACAATCTAAAGTTTACAACTCTTAAACTATTTCATTATATATATATGACAATTAAAATTTGTTATCAAAGATGAGACTATAATAACTAAAAGAGTTGTATTTTTGCAACAAAATGAAATCATCATCCAACCAAAATCATCAATTTGAACAGCATAACAATATCAAGGTTTCCAAATAATGCATATAACAACTCATCTCCTCATATCACAAATAATGCAGACCACTCTTATGCTTGTAGCACCAATTCAAAACCACACAGGGATGCAAAACAACAAAACTTATTTTCCAACTGTCAATTAACAAGTTCAAAACCATGCACTTTTCACTTAATAGCTACATGCTGCCAGAGAGTTTCAACATACCTCCTTAGACACATAGAAGATTTCATTACTAAATCAAGGCCCAATCATGTGCAAAAATGTCAATTACAAGATTACTACAACAAATCTCACTTAAATAACAATATTTTCTTGCCACAATTTAGCCTCCCAGCATTAACCCACAACATTTTTCTTTTATTTTCTTTTCTGCTATGTTCTTTCATTGATAACCATCACAAAATTATGCAAGATTAAGCCAACATCAAATCTAACTTAAAAAAGGGGAAAAATGAAACAAAGAAATCAGTGACATTTTACCATTAGCAAGAAAAATTTTTGGGATGAAGTTACCACTCCCAGTCGGGCTGCTTCTTGTTGTTCGTCCACTCCCAGTTCCAGCAACGACGATGGCTACAGCAGGGGCGGGACAAGTGGGAAGAAGATGGTTGGGGGAGGTTAGTGATGTTCTCTGAATTGGGGGGTCGGTGGAGCTTTGAATTTTGGGGTTTTCAGTTGAGTTTTTGGACTGGAGAAGTGGAGTTTGCAGGATTTCTGCTCCGACGTTGCAACACATGGTTCAAGAGCAAAGGGTTGGGGGTTCTGTGATTTCATCTAGAGAGAAAGGAGAGAGTCTTCGGTAGGATAGTCCTATATGTCTAATAGTAGGACTGTCCATTAAATAACTGACAACTAGAATTAATTAAATCCACATAACCTCTTTAGTAATAAATTATTAATAATAGAATGGCAAAAAAAATGAATTAACTAAAAAATTAATTATTAATTATCCCCCATCCTCTCCAAATTTAAGCCTGATTCTTTCTCTCCCCTCTCCTTCTAAATCGATGAAATTCTCCAATTTCACACAAATCACTTGATTTTTTCATCTACCCCATAAGAAAACAAAATATTATTTCCCAACCTATTAAAATTTCACATTATTTTTTTTTGTTTCGTTTCTTTTCATAACAATCACTTTATATATTATTGAGTTAAAAAATTTCTTTTTTTTTTTTGCTAAGACGCTCTTAATTTTCTATCACTCACGTATTTTGATACATGTTTAATAATAATAACAACAACAATAATAACAACTCTACAAAGACAATAAATTTGAGAAATATTTTCTTGGGATCAATACTTTTTACTAATAAGATAAATTATATTTCAATAATAATTCTATTCAAAAAGAGAAATTTATTTTTATCACACATAATATTGTGCCTTCAAAATTTGTTAGATTAAACTAATATATGAATGAACTTGAAATTTATTTTTAGTCCACTTATATATCTTTTTTGTCATTAAACAAGTAAGACATCAAGAGTTATTATTATTGTTGTTGTTGTTTTATTAAAATATATAAGGAAACACGTGAGTGATAGAAAATTGAGAGCGTCTTAGCCAAAAATAAAAAAAAGAAAAGAAAGGAAAAAAAGAAAATAAGTAATGTGAAATTTTAATAGATTAGGAATATTATTTTGTTTTCTTATGGGGAGATGTAAAAAGTCAAATGATTTGTGTGAAGTTGGAGAATTTTATAGATCCAGAAGATGTGAGAGAGAGAGGGGGGGGAGAGAGAGAGGAATAATTAATAATTGATTTATTTAGTTATTTTATTATTATTATTTTATTACTAAATAGGTTAAGTGGATTTTATTAAACCTAATTGTCAATTATTTAATGAACAGTCCTACTACTGGACATATAAGATCGTCTCACAAAGACTCTTGAGAGAAAGGGAGGGGGTGAGCTGGGAGTTCAATTATTTGGGGTTGGGGGTTTTGAATTTTTTGATGGGGCCCGTACAAATTTTGGGGCAGGTTTTTGATCGAGATATTGGTCTCACCATTAAGGGCAATCTGGTCATTTCAAGATTTTGTATAACTGAGTTTGTGACTCAAGACCAGCTGAGCATTTCTAATGCAAGGGGTGTTTGGGTGAAGGTCATCAAGAAAGAGAAAGACATAATAACATTTAGTGGATCCATATATTTTTTATTTTCTTTTAATTTTCTTTTTTTTAATCACTTTTCATTCATTTACACTAAATTTTCCTTTTTTTTCCTATGTCAATCCCAAGGTCTAAAAATCACACATTTTTCTTCACATTCTCCACTATTTTATTATTATTTTTAAATTTCTATTTATCTCTCTCCTATTTTTCACTTTTTTCCTTTTTTTCTACACTTTTTTCTACCCACACATTATCTTTCTCCTCTATGACCTTCACCTCATCCCATTGCATTATAAATGGTAGCTTTTTCAACCGCCGGGGCCCCGGGGTGATGTTGCAGTTGGTGCGACATCTTCCTTCCTTTGTACACAGCCACATGGGAGAAGTTCTATTTTGGAACACGATTCTATTTCCAAAGAAAAACTGTAAAAGACCTGCTTTTAACCATTTTCCCCGATTTGATTGTTTGGTAAGGATTTAAAAAAATGTGACTTTATAAATAGATTTAAAATTTAAATTTTGAAAAGATATCGAGATTTGATTGTGTCTTGCGGAAGTAATGATTAAAACGAGGTGAGAGTTCACGTCACATTAAATATGTGGTTAAATGTAGTGTTACTATATGTCTAAAATTTAAAGTAATATTATTTAGCACTACTGGTGCTTAGCACCATATCAAGGTGGCATTGAATGATAAGTCAAATTAAGTAGGTCCTTTATTCATGTATTTAATTTTACTTATCATTCAATGTCATATTAGTTGCTACGTAGATTGGTGTTAAGCACTACTGATACTACATAACATAATTTAAAATTTAAAATTTAAATTAGTTGATAAATTCGAGCTATTTTTAAGTGGTTGCCAAACATAGTGCCGAGTGAGTATCGACTCCACCGTTTGTTTCTCACTGTGACCGCCAATTGCCAAAGTAGACCTTCATTCGGAAGACATGGAAGAAGAATATTCTGTCGATCCAGCTCTGCTACTCGAAGCCGCTTCCGACTTCGCCCATCACCCCGGTATTCCTTTCCCCCTACATATCTACATATTTATTTGTATTCGTCTATTCCTTTTTGTTTTATGCTAGAAAACTTTACTTCGGAAAAGGTGCTCATTCGGACGCTTCAGCTCAAGAATTTCTTACTCGCTTCCCTCTCCCTGCCATTATCAGGTAAAAATTTGCCCCCTCTGTTTGCCGGTTTATTAGCATACTCGTGGTTTTTCTATTTTATTTATTTTATTTTATTTTTTTTTGGGCTTCCTTTTGCTGGTTGGTCCTGAATGTAGCTATTTGTTCTTTTTGAAAGCGATTTTTTTGGCATGTTGAGTTGGATATTTTGTAGTTTTTTTTTTACGGGGCTTGCCCTGATTGATATGCATATAGCACTTTGCAAACCAAGGCGGATTATCCAGGATTGGAGAATGTGTTGGTCGATTGCCTAGGAAGGATATTCAAAACTAAGCATGGGGCGTCACTGATCCCACATTATATGGTATGCATTATTTCCATTCTCAGTAATCAGATAATGAATTGTTCAATTGAATTTGCTTTTGTGAATACTTTCCTATTATAAGAGTTCCACTTGTAGAACAGGGTATATGATAGCAGGTGATATATTTTCAGATAGAACTTTGGTCATAGTAATTCTGGCTGTGCATCCATGAAAAGTTCAAACAAGTTGACTTCTTGTTGAGTTGGGAATGATCTGTTTTTGCCTTTTGATCTAAGTGATATGCTTGAAACAAGTTTCTGTTCAGTTATTTAGATCTGTGACCTCCTTTGCAGACATTTTCTTGTGTGAATGGATGCATATGCATCTACTTCCATTTCTCATATTAATGATTAGTATTTCAAAGCTGCTGCTGGCGTTAAGATAAAACATGAAATGAGGTTTATGATTTTGGTCGCTTTCTACGCAATTCACATATATACCTTCTGCTTGAGAAACCAGCTCTTTCCTTCATGTTGGAATGATCAACTTCCAAATGTGTTGGAATTCATGTATAAGTTGTAGTGTAGGAACTTGTTTTATTCTGTGATTGAATTCCATAATATTGATCTGAATCATCTGATCACCGATCAGCTAATTACACCCTATTTTGTTCTACTGGTAGATGTCAGTCATATCTCTCATTTTCATCTGACATTCTCTATATTCTGTGACCTTCTTGAATATTGACGGCTTTATAATTCATACACCTTAAATTTTACTTCCTACTGAAAGTGGTGCCACAATATTTTGAGGTTGATGGTGGATTTCCACTTTGTCCTTTTCTAGCTTTTACCTGAGATAGATTTCAATTTGCTTGCAGTTCCTAAACTTTTAAGAGCTTCCTGTGTTCGTACATGTATGCTAGTTTGGGATAGATTATAAGCTGTTTAGCTTGTAAAGAACTGAAAAGGGGTGTATACATGGGTAGTAATCATCAGACTTGTTAAAATGTGGTTAAAAAGTATCTATGAACAACTTATTTTTAAAGTAGTAGTTTATAATTTTAGCCAAACAAGCTTTATTTTATCTCGTAAATGTTTGGTTCTTGATTAATTTGTTTTCTAATTCATGTGTTTGGAATGGTCATGGAAACTTTGTTTTCTTATTCTTTTATCATGCTATAACTCTTCCCACGTAGTGCTACTGTACATTACCAATGATTATTTATGAATCTTTTATTGTTTGTTTCAAATGGTTGTTCTTTTTGTTTAATTACCTACCATTTTCTCAGAATAATTATTATTATCTACTTATTTATTTTGAATCTTTCTATTCCAGCCTTTTGTCGTTGTTGGTCTAGGGGCAGATTCCCAAAAAGTGAGAGGCCTGGCTTGTAACACAGTAAGTGTGTTTACATGAAATTCTACCTTACAACTGGTTTTCTGAACATGCTGCTATTCTAGATGCGCGGAAAATGGTTTTTTGGCTCCTACTTCAGTTTGGAAAATAAAGAAATGCTTGATAAATGAATCTCATGCCGATCTCTCAAGAAACAGAAAAAAATTATGTAATCTAATTAATTGCTAATTATCAAGGATTGCTACAAGGAATTACTAAATTCAGGGAAATAATTTAGTCAATGCTGCACATTTCCAAGGAAAGACACTAACAAAGGGATAAATCACTTCTTCAACGGTCCTCAAGTTGGGTCAAAGACGTGTATCGTTCTACCTTGCTAATACAATTAAAGAAATCTAGGCATTGTTAGTGCTTTGGTCAATTCATGCCACTTAATTCTCCACTAGTAGCAAATAGGATGGGAAATCTGATTACTTTCTATCTTTTCCTTTGATAAAATACCTCTCCACTTCAACATGTTGAGTTCTGTAATGTTGAGCAATCTTGCTAGCTGTTTTGTTGTTTCAAAGTGGAGTTTCAGTGCATCCATCTGAGCAACTCCCAACTCGTCTTTAACCACATAGCCTTGCACAGTCCTTGGGCTATTGCTTTAATTTCAGCTTCTGGCTATTGCCGATTGTTTCAAGTTACAAGATTACCTCCGCTAAACATAAAAATATCCAAAAATAAGCCTTCTATAAGCCAAGCCCATCTGCATCTATATACGCTGCTACACCTCTACTTGGGATGCTGATTCTTTTTAGAAGAGCAATCCCTTTCCAAGAGTAGTAGTATTTTTTAAGTACCTTAGAATTTTTAGAATAGATTTCATATGCACATGACAAGAAGAATGCATAAACTGGCTCACCATTCTACTACAAATGCAATAGTCAGCCTAGTGTGAGACAAAGTAGTTTTGCAACTAATTTTTGATACCCACCCTTGTCAACTAGATAACTATTGATCCTAGCTCATCTATTGTGACTCTTAGTTTACAACCTTTCATGCCAATATCTTGAAGTAGATCCAAGTTGTTTTCTTTGTGAAGAGAATATTCCATTAGTAGATCTCATAATTTTAGTCCCCGAGAAATATCTCAAAGTTTTGAGAACCTTAATTTCAAATTCCTACGCAAGCATTTCTCCGGGTTTGCAGCCTAACATGCGAGTTTCTTGAAGTAGATCCGAGATATAATTCCTTTCCAAAAGAAATATCCTTTATCAGATACCGCAACTTCAATCCCCAAGAAATATATAAAGTTTCCTAGATCCTTAATCTAACATTCCTTGGCAGACATTCCTTTAACTCTTATTATTTTATCAACATTAATGATAATGAATGATATCATCTATCTAAACAATGAGAAGATCAACTTTACCAAAATTTGAGTATTTCAAAAGTAAAACATGATCACTTCGACTGAGTGTAATCAAATCAAACCAGCTTTTTGCTTTGGAAATCTATCAAACCATGCTTTAGCTGATTGTTTTAGTGTGTACAATTACTTCTTCAATTTGCACACTCTCTCTCTCTCTCTCTCTCTCTCTCTCTCTCTCTGCGAAACACTTGTTCAAAATTGGGTGGCAATTCTATATAGATTTCCTCCTATAGATCTCCAAGTACCCTTTTATGACAAATTCAAGGCATCTGTCCGAGTTTACTACAAGCGTTAAGATAACTCTAATTGTTTTTATTATTGTTACTAAGGGCCGTTATTGAAAATCAATCCTCACTCAAACTTATTTTGAACCACACAATCACCCATTAAAATAATATTGCACGTAGATTTGGAATTTTTTTTTTTTTACTTTTCAACCACACGTTCTCCTAAAAATCACTTTTCACAAAATTCAAAAAATCAAAATCATAGGGGCCATAAAGAAAACGTTTCACATTGGCTTTATAATGTATTGTAAACATTACAGCTCTAGATACCTTAAGAAGATTTTAGTTCTTTTCTCAGTTACCACATTTCATTGTGGAGACTAGAGAATCTGCACAAGAACTATGATGTACAATTCCTTTTGCAATTAGATATGAGGCCATAGTTGATGCATAATGTTCCTTCCCATTATCACTATAAAGAATTTGAAGGTTGGCTTGAAATTGGATTTTTATCATTTGATGAAAAACTTGAAATCAATGTTTGCCTTATATTTTTCTTTGAGCCGGTAAACCTAAAAACACGGGTATGATAATCAATGAATGTAATAGCCATTTAGCCCCAAAACAATTCATTAACAACACGAGATAGTAGCCAAATTTTACTTTGAATGGGAGAAAAGGGTGTCATTATTGTGCAAGAAAGTGAGCGTTATGATGTCTTCACAACTCAGAGATTTCACTTTGTAGATTAGAAGATTTTTCTTTGTTGAAACAAATGAAGAAGCATTTTTAGATAGGAAAAGTTTTTCCGGTCTAATATCTTACGCCAAAGGTCAATTTTATTAAAAGAAATCAAATGTGCTTATAGACTATCCTAATCTATAGTTTCACTCTCATTCAAAGTAATAATGTTGATCAACTTCCTTAGCACATTTTTGAGATCTTTAGTGAGTTTGCTTATTGAGAGAAAATTTCACAAAAGCTTTGAATCTTGCAAAAAGAACTAAAAAGAAATAGTTTTTGAAATGGAAATACATCCTTTGCCTGCTAGGCTGCTACCGAGAATAATGAGTTATCAGCTATCTTTACCAAGGGGCATATAAGAAGCAAATAAGAGTGCTACTCATCCAATGTGTAGCTAGGAGAGATCGGAAGAGCGTCGTATGGAGGAGTTCAAGAGATGCAACATTTAAGGCATTCAAATAATTATCTTTTTAGCCAAATAATAAATGGAAGATAAAAGAGAAGGATTTTGATTCTTAGGCTTTTTACAATGCTTGTATTTGTTCCATGGCAAAAATTGCTCTCCGTTATCCTTTCTGTCTCTTGTATAAATGATATGTTAACTTGTTCATCCTGGATATACTGTTGATATAAAATGTATGCATAGCCATCGATGGTGGAGTTTTTAGTAGCAGATAGTTGGAACTTTCCTAATAAGACTAGTTGGGATCGTGAGTTGCACGATGTCAGTTAGAATTGTAAAAGAGATTTCATTGATAATAAATAAAATGATTTTTATAAGAATAATTGTATCTTTGAAGTAATTTATAAAAGGTTTCATTAAAAGTTGACATAGTCGTCGGAAGATGAATTTAACTAAAATTATTATTATTGTTATTTAAATAAGTAATAGAACTTATAAATTGTATTTAATTAGAAAATTTAATATCTATTACTTTTTACTTTACTATAAGAAAATGATCTCAAATTTAAATTAATAATGTATGATCAAATGAGTTAAATTATAATTTTATCAATCATATAACATGTATTTGAAAATAATCTGAAACAAATCGCTCTGTTTTTTTTTTTTTAAAAACAAAAAGGCCACCTGCAGTGGCCAGATATATTAAGAAATGGTAGAGCAATTGCAATGTTCATCCCAAGCTTGCAGCTGGCAAGCGAAAAACATAAGCTAAAAAAAGGGCATAATCTTATGAGTTAACCAATCGCTCATTAACTCATAATCTTATAACATAGTTTAATTAAAAAAAAAAATTGACACATGTTCTTTTACTGTCACATGTGCTACCACATTCTGCCACATCATAAATTTGCTTTATAATGAATGGTTAGTTCTAGATCAAGACTTCTATGGTAAATATTATTATTGGACTCTAATACTAACTAATTTAAAAATGTAAGGACATTGATAAAAAGTAAATAAAATGTATAAAGTAAAACTTTTACTGTAAATAAAATGAATGATATGTTGATAATTTACTTTCACTTGTTAACTCCTATTAATGTCCACATTAAGATCTTTAATTTGGCACCATATTGCTTGTGTTTCGACTAAAAAATAATATCACAGTCATGCAAAGAATAAAAATAAGTGAAACTCCTTAAGCGAGAAACAAGCAAGGAAAAAACCAAAAAAAAGGGGGAAAAAGGAAAAAGCCTACAAAAGTGTGAATCGTGCCAATGAAAGTGACTCTTTTAAATATGTATATGTAGATGTTGAGATATGGAATCTGCTCATGAAGGGAAAAAAGGTCAATGAAGGCTCGGGTACATAAGAATATCTATAAACAAGTTGGGCAATTAAGATTTGGATTAAGAAATTCTTAGAATTCTAGAGAGGCTCTAATACCCTGTTGAAAATGTTGAATTCATTTTTCAACTGGAAATTATAAATGAGAAGAAAGAACTCCAATAACCTAGCTAATTGCTATACATAAGGGATTGCTAATTATAGCAAAAGAAATTAGTCAATACAATGAAAGACAATACTAAGGGATAAATCACTTCAACAAGATGTTCTCCTCTTTCCATTACATTACTTGGTTCTCATATCCTTCTCATTGACGCTTATTTTTCCTTTTCATTCCTCTTAATTGGATTAATCTTTTGGGTTATTATGGATGAAATTATAATTTGACATGCTAATAACCATTTCAGGTGTCTTTCTTTTGGAGAGTACAGATAAGAGGATTGCTACACAACTGATTCTTCAATATAATGTCTATCCACTTCTCCTCAGTTGCCTGATTGATGGGTAAAGCCTGAATTTTATGGGTCTTCATGCATCTAATTCCCTCATAAATGTTATGTGCTTTCCAGTGAACTCTTTCACTGTGTATTTTGCTGCTTATGTTCTCATTTTCCTTTGCATACTTGCAAATATTAAGGTATGTAAAGAATTCTAATAAGCTGTATTATAGTCATATAGTATAAAAGAAGTTTTTTAGCAGTGGCAGGCATCGTTGTTTGTGGGTATGTGTTTCTCTGACTTCCTTGATGCGCTTAGAAGCCAGATTTTTGGCCAGCGATAGGGTTTTCCACCCTCTTACCAAGGATACATAACCAATATTAGTAGAAGACCACACTTTAGTTCAATTCCTTTTTTTTTTTTTTTTTTTGGGTGGCAATCAGGACATTAGAAAGGGGTTAACTAGTACTTTAGTCTTTAGTCTTTGTTGAAGTTTGTCTGTAATGGGCCTGTTAGAATTGTTGGTTAAAACTTTCTTTGAAACCCCCACATTCTGCACTCGTTAAGTTAAAGGAGTCCAATCAGGTTTTTAAGATAAAATTGCATTAGGTATCTAAATTCCTGTATCATGTGATATGCATATACGCATATGTATATAATGCTTTTCTTGAATGAGGAATAAATCTGCAATTTAATTTTTGGGCTCAGTTGATGTGTCTTGGTGAACAACATACATGTCATTTGTTTATTTCAAGATCAAAACTTGTGTGTGCGCGCTTATCTAAAGACCATCTTGTGAACTGAATTATCCGGAAGCCCTATTGCCATGTTCAACCAATGGCCAGGATATATAGTGTTTACAGCGGAAATGTCTTCGACAAGCTCAAAAGTTCATGTGAAATGGATTTTTTTTTTTTGCGCCGTTGTTTGATCCTCTTTATCAAAATACATTATAATCTCACCTACTACTGATTTGACTACTACTCATTCATAACCACAAATTTCAAACTTCTATTAAATCTACACCACTCATTTGACCTCTTTATAATTTCTTTTTATAAATCAACTACCATAAATTGAATCAAACAGGCACTTTTTCATTTCATTTATTTATCAATTTTCTTTAGCGATGAACAAGTAGCAACAGCATCAATGGAAGCAATTAAGTCTTTAGCTGGCTTTCCCGAAGGAATGGTATGTAATAAACTACTACTCTCAGGCCAATGATATCTGAAAGGAGTGTTTTGAGAATGTTCTAGTACATCTATACATGTTAATGTCATGAATTTTCTGTAGCAAATCGTCTTTCCAGCAAGCAAAGGTGAAGCTAGTCACCTTGGCAACTTGGCAATGAGATCCTCATCACTGGTACATACTTGACACCTCACCAATATAAACTTGTGGAATAGGTTCAAACAATTTGTTTCCGTTTCTGAGTCTGTCATTTATGGGCATGCAAGGCTGTAAGTTTTCTTTATATAGTTGGAAATCTTAGATCCTAATGTCAGGAAAAAGCCAAGGGGAAAAATATAGGGGGGCAAAAACCCATTCTCAAATAATATTTAGGGCGCAAAAATAGGGGGAAGTTTGATTACAAGTCTTTTGGATTTCTTTTGGATTTTTTTTTTTAAATTCACATTAATTTAAATAAAATACTATGGCCTTGTTCTCTACAGCTTATATTTTTACGATCAAAAAGTTTAACAATTCAAACTTACACCAACCGCATATTTTTTCTAAATGATTATTTCTCACAATTCCCTATAATCTTTCGTTACTTCTCCACCACACATTTTAAACAAGAATCTCTTTCTATCAAAAAAGATAAAATACTAGCTACAAAGAACAAGCCTTAATTTGAGCTTTTTGGTCTTATTGAAACTTATATGACACTTTTTCAGTAGCAAACACAAAACATTTATATCAAATTGGACAAAGTGGCAAGGGGGAAAAAGGTGAAATAGGGGCCTTGCCCCCTACATTATTTACATGTAAAGGGTGACAATTAAGTTTGAAAATCAATCTTCAAGGGAAGTGATGTATTTTTGAGGATATAGTTAGAAAAAATGCAATTTCTTCAGCAAAAGATGAAATGTTTGAACAATTTGATGTGCATGGGGTCAGGGTACGGATCGTTTACAGATAACCATGTAATAGTTGCATCACCGAGTTTAAGGTTGCATATATGTATATGTATGTATGCATGCATATCTATGTCTGTCAGCATAGATGGAGAAATATTCTCAATTGTATATGATTATATCTTCTAAGATATTGTATAATTGGCTAATTATCAATAAGGACACTAGAAATATCAGTGCTTTATTTTTCTTCCTCTAAAAGTCTCATTCAAATCCTTAGATCAGTCTCAATACAAATTTACAATTCAAACATCACATATTTTGACATTTCCCCTCAAGTGGATTACATTTTTTTCCCTTTTTTAATAATTAAACAGTGTCAAATATGCCTAACCTAAATATATCATGAAAGGAAAACATGTTTGGATTTCATTCATATAAAAACCTTAATATTTCAATTAATTGAAAATCTGAAAAAGAAAAACAAGGATTTGCATATATATATATATATATATATTTAATGGTGGTTTTGGTTGGGTGGGGGTGGGGTGGGTTGGGTGTTTAAAGTTTTAAGATAACAATGAAGAACTCTTATATTTGCATGTGCTCCCTTAGTTGTAGTTACATGGGCTTTAACAATAAGTCACGGCCTGAAATAACATCTTATACGGGATTTCAATAGAAAATTGAAGATAACGTGCAATGCACGTTGTGAATGACTAGCATATATAAAAGTGGGGATGGAGGGAAATCTTTTGATTTCCAAATTTACCCTTATATTTTTAGTTAAAGCCTATTATACCCTTATATTTAATATTTTTTCTTTATTATTTTAAATTTCTCATTCTTAAATTGTATGGTATTTATCAACAACCTTTTTTTTGGTGAAGATGAATAGTCCATTTTAATTCCAAATCCACCTCTTAATCTCCATCTAAAATGAATTTCTAGACTAATCAATTTCTTTTCAGCAGTTCTTCTTTTATTTAAAAAAAAATTAAAATAACATCTTATACGGGATTTCAATAGAAAATTGAAGATAACGTGCAATGCACGTTGTGAATGACTAGCATATATTAAAGTGGGGATTGGGGAAATCTTTTGATTTCCAAATTTACCCTTATATTTTTAGTTAAACCCCATTATACCCTTATATTTAATATTTTTTCTTTATTATTTTAAATTTCTCACTCTTAAATTGTATAGTATTTATGAACAACCTTTTTTTTTTTTTTGGTGAAGATGAATAGTCCATTTTAATTCCAAATCCACCTTTTAATCTCCATCTAAAATAAATTTCTAGACTAATCAATTTCTTTTCAGCAATTCTTCTTTTATTTAAAAAAATTAATTTTGTTATTTTTCTTTTCTTTTCGTTCCTTAGAAGTTTGATTCTGAAGGAGTGTATCACGTTTAACACGCATGTGCATGTAAGAATAATATTTAAAAATGGGTTCAAGAACTAAAGCGTTTACTTTTGAATAATTTTATTGATTTTGCAATTCTTTTTTTTATTTTTCTATTTTCACACCTGGTCCTATATTAGTGTCTAATTGTCGGTGGGTTGCATGTAATAGAGAAGGACTTATCTTGGAAACAGTAAGTTGGCTTGGGAGGTACCGGGATTCATAACATAACGTTATTACATTACCATGTGCATAGCATGTGTTTGTAAATAGTCTTAGAAAACCTCCACCTAATCATTGTATGGAAGTGTTTATTTATTTAGGGTGCGTATGAAATTGATTCTTTGAGAATTGATTTTGTGAAATTTTTTTATTTTGTTATTTTTTTTGGACAGTTTACAAGCCCAACTCAGACAATATTCTTAATATTTGGTTTAGACAATTCTTTTGTGAAGACATCTGCTAGTTAGTCCTCTGTCGAGACAAATGGCATGCAAATGGACCATTTTTGAATTTATCCTTGACAAGAATGCGATGAGCCTCCAATGTCTTCTCCTACCACATTGAACTGGATTGTTTGTTGTGCTTATAACTAACTTTGTTATCACAGCACAATAGGAGTCTCTTGATTTTTAGTTCTAGTAAATCTTCAATCAAGACACACACACACACACACACTCTCAACTTCAGCACCTGCTTGGAAAACATATCCTTTTTTAGGGGGTGGGGTTGACTCTGCCACTTTTACAAGGTTCCTCTTTCCACCAGAGACGCACAAAAATGTGAGTTAGACATTTTGCTTTCAATTAACGTTTTCTGATCTGCATCTGAGTATACATCAACCCACATAAGTTCATTCTTTCCTCTTTCTTTAAACATTAAACCTCTCCCTAGAGTCCTTTTGAAGATTTTGAGCACTTCCATATGTTCTTTGGTGAGTGGTTGAGTGCATATATTGCCTCGCATCACTTGTTGAAGAATCTACTCGTGAACGAGTATGTGAGAGAAATTAATATTCAAACTAGTCATTGATGCCGTTCCTTATCCACCCCCAGCTCTTTTCATATATTTGAAAGTCTGTTTATGGTTGAAATAATCAAGCTAGTCACTCCCTTGATTACATCTAGCACCTAGAACTAATTTAGAAATCCAATTACATAAGGCCCCATGGTGAAAGACGTATAGGGACTTCTGTCCAAAATTTACAGCTTTATGTTTATAAAAAAACGTCTTCAGATTTCTAAAGTAATTGCATATGGACTTGATCAAGATTTCTATATAAGAAGGCAATTTTAATGCCTAGTTGTTGAATTTATTGTTTAAAGTCTGCAGTAAGGAAAAGGTGTGTTTGGCAACTTGTTAAATTAGTAATTGCATATGGACTTGATCAAGATTTCTATATAAGAAGGCAATTTTAATGCCTAGTTGTTGAATTTATTGTTTAAAGTCTGCAGTAAGGAAAAGGTGTGTTTGGCAACTTGTTAAATTAGTAATTGCATATGGACTTGATCAAGATTTCTATATAAGAAGGCAATTTTAATGCCTAGTTGTTGAATTTATTGTTTAAAGTCTGCAGTAAGGAAAAGGTGTGTTTGGCAACTTGTTAAATTAGTAATTGCATATGGACTTGATCAAGATTTCTATATAAGAAGGCAATTTTAATGCCTAGTTGTTGAATTTATTGTTTAAAGTCTGCAGTAAGGAAAAGGTGTGTTTGGCAACTTGTTAAATTAGTAATTGCATATGGACTTGATCAAGATTTCTATATAAGAAGGCAATTTTAATGCCTAGTTGTTGAATTTATTGTTTAAAGTCTGCAGTAAGGAAAAGGTGTGTTTGGCAACTTGTTAAATTAGTAATTGCATATGGACTTGATCAAGATTTCTATATAAGAAGGCAATTTTAATGCCTAGTTGTTGAATTTATTGTTTAAAGTCTGCAGTAAGGAAAAGGTGTGTTTGGCAACTTGTTAAATTGGTTTATAAACTGCCACGTGGCATCATTTCATTTGATCTTTAAAAAAATAACAAAATACAGCTGGTCAAATGTACTTTTTAACCTTTTTTTAATATTAAATGCCCCAGTGAAATGATACTATTCGTTGCCGCACATACTGTAAACTGTTTTCATCATTAGGGCTATTGGAGCAAAAGTCTCATGGTTGTATGTTTGTGTTTGTTCTGCCCTTGTATCTATCCACAATCCTACGTGCTTTATACTTAATTAAAAATACCCATTTCGAGCAGATTGCTGTCTTTTCTCTCGATAACTCTGTTAAATAAAGCATTTCCATCACTTTCATGTTACCTTAGTGAGCTGTTTGATTGTTAGCTTAATATTTTGAAATAATGTTAGCAAGGTAGCATATTATCTTCTCAACTTGCCTTTAAATTCTGACCTTTAAATTCTGACTATTTCTTTTCTTCTACTCTCCCTTTTTCTACAACCTCTAAAGGGAAGAGTTCGAGTTTTAGCTTTGATAGTGAAGCTCTTCTCTATTTCAAGTTTGGTGGCATTAGAAATCTCCAAGTCAAATCTTCTCGAGATATTTGAGGCAGAAGTCAGAAATGCAAAGGATACACTTGTAACTTTGAGTGTGCTAGAACTTCTGTATGAGGTTTGGCCTTGATCCTGCTGATTTACACTCTGGCATACTCACTTCATATTATTTTGCGTGTATCCTGTAAACTTTTGCCTTTCTTATCACTTATAATTACTCATGTGACCGCATAAATAGTTTACTTTTGGGTGTTACCAGCTGGCTGCTTCACTGTCCATGCGGGGCCAAAAATTGTGAGCCTGCCTTTGTCATTTTGGCACATATGTGGAGACCTTAGCAATGTGCATGCACATGTGATTCAAAATGTTGTAATAATTATTGTCATGATATGAAGAAATTCCTTGCATTTAACAGGGGATTCCTGTAACAAATTATTTGTTGAGTTTGTTCTATTATCCAACTCCTATTGTGATTGAGACAAGAGTTTTTTATGTTGAGTAAGATACACTTGAAATTGCAGGAAATTCTAGAGCCAAAATTAGAGTAAATTTAAGTTTCTGTGTTTTGACATGTTGAACATCACCATAAATAATTATGTTTATTTTGAAACAAGTTGAAAATTTTTGGACATTGTTATCCAAAGAACTCTTGCGTAACAAAAGAAATGGCTCGTTTATTCCTTTTTTAGGATCTTTTCATTTATTTATTCTTCAATTAGTGTCTGAATCATGTTTCTGGTTGCTGCTTGTGCTGAATGAAGTTAGCAGAAGTTCAGCATGGTACAGAGTTTTTGTCAAGAACCAGCCTTCTTCAACTGCTTGGTTCTATTATCAGGTTTATGGAAAGAAAAAACTAATTATTCTTCATGACTTTCCTGTCTTTTTATCATTTGCTATCTTACTCAAGTATCCCCTATTTTTATGAAAGCAATCCATCTGCTGAATCCATTTTGAGATCAAGGGCAATGATGATAGCTGGAAGAATTCTCTTGAAGGAGAATGTGTTTTCAGTCATTGACGAATCTAGTTAAGCTTCAACACGAACATTTTTTTGTTGTGGTTTAGATAGCACCTAATGATCTTTGGAGTACTGCAAACATTTTACTTCGACTAATACTTTTTTATGGAATATAGGTTTAATAACTGTGCTTTCAGCTATTGATAGAAGGTTTCAGTTCCTGGAAAATAAACAGGCAGATGAATGTGAATGCGCACTTGAAGCATTAGGTCAAATTGGGACATGTGAGCACATCTTAAATGGCTTCTTCTACAAATCTCTGTTACCATTTTTCATTGCTTTTTATCAAGTTCTTTGAAAATCTCTGAAGTTCCGTGTGTAACCTACAGTTAGCATTGCCTTTCTCTTTTAAGTGTGTACAAACTGATATGAAAGAATGGACCTATCTTGTATTTTCTCTTTTCTTAATACCATTTCTATCTTGAAGTCTCCCCTACCTACCAAAGGCCTGACACTAATCGCAAGTTTTGTTAGTTTATCCTTGAAATTATTATTTTGTTTATGCTATATGATTATGCTGCAGCTTCCCAGGGAGCAACATTGCTTCTTTCAGCTTCACCTCCTGCTGCTAGACATGTTGTTAGTGGTGCTTTTGACCAGCAACGGCACAGTAAACAGTTGGTGAGGAAGTACTGTAGTTTGTGCTTGTTATCGGAAACATCTGAGTTTATTCCTTTATAATTATCTATTATCAACTTTTATACTGACATGGGTTTTCTTCTCCCCTGGAACGATTAAAAAAAATGTAAGATCAATCCTTGGAGCATCTGGGTGGATAATAGTACTTGCTATTTCATAACTGAGATTATTCAATGGAAATGCAGGCTGCAACGTATGCTCTTGCCAACATTGCTGGTGAAACACGTACTGAAAATATAGTGTTGGATACTAATTCAGAGGAAAACCTGAGACGCATGATCTATGAAAAAGCATCCAGCACTTCGAAGTTGACCCCATCAGTAAGTCAAACAATTTCGAGCTCCTGCTGTTACGGTGATGTAATTCATTTGGCTTACGTCCCTTCAGTTCCATCTGTAATTAGTATACTGAACTCAAGAACCATCATTTGAGGAGCAGGACAAAAATTATCAAATAAAGAGTTAAAACTTACCCGATATGCTCCTGATGTTATGCTATAGGATTCTTCTCTTTCTGAATCTATGGTACTGGGTTTAATGCAGATGTGTCCAGTCCTTCATGTATAATTAGCTGTCATCTCTGTGAAGTACTATTTTGTGCTTCTTGGTTAGTCAGCTGTTATGCATACTGGTACTTATTGTATTACTGATATATGTTGCAGGGCCTTCTCCTATCTGTTCTACAACAGGATTCAGAAATTCGGCTCGCGGTAAAAATATCGAAGACTTCTATTTTTGCAGCATTTTGATATCTTGAATTCCTGCAATATATGATTTCATGCATGGTTATCTCGCCCATCAAACAAACATAGATTAAAAAAAAGTAAATGGTGGATATTTCATTATGTGCAATTGCGTGTGGTTCCTCTTTTAAGGGAAATTAGTCTTGAGTCTTTGCTCTTCTTTTAACCGTAAATATGTTGGCCAAAAAGGAAACTTGAGGGATCTTGTTCCTTGAATGAAAGGTCACAGTTCTATGCAAAGCAATCGTATGTTGTCAAAAGCTGTTGATGGTTCCTTTCTTCTGTAACTAGAATTTGCAAGTTCCCCTCAATTGTTAGGTTCTCTTCATTTGATTACAGGGTTATAGGTTGATTACTGGACTAGTGGCTCGACCTTGGTGTCTCACGGAGATTATATCAAGGCAGGAAATAATTGATATAGTGACTGACACCTTTACAGAAACAAAAAAGATAGGTCAGTCATTTTCAGTTTCTTAATATCAAAAACTGAATATAAAATTTTTTGTTTTCTCTGTATCTCGATTTTCTATAATCTATGTGTATCTTTCTGGTTCGGAACAGCTTGCAGAACTAATAGATTACGACAACTTTGCAGGCATGGAAGCTAGGCACAAATGCTGTGAAGCAATTTACAAGGCTCTCACATCATCAACTAAGCTAGTCAGTGATCCTGCCTTTGCTGGGATTGCTGCAAAGGTGTGGACTGACTTTTAGTGAATGCATCAAAATTTATATGCTGCATTCTTGTCATTATTTGATAACATGCATGAAACTTGAATTGGTAGAGAGCTTGGCTGTGCATCTGTATTTGGCAGGTGTTTTTTTATTGAGATTATGCACTTCAGTCTTTTATACGAGCTTTTCATTTTCACACTAGAAATCCCTCTAATCTTAGGTCTAGCTATATGCTGAAGTGAGCAGTCCAATGATTCCTCAAATGTGGATAAAAGCCAAACTGAAAATGCTATTGTTTAGCTGTGATATTAATGTAACATAATGAGCATCAGAAGAAATTTCATAGAACTGTTTTAAATGAGCTTTCATATGATTATAGATTTTGGAGATGAAGAAAATACTTGCTAGCATTTTGTGCCACGAGAGGAGACTGAAGTTTAAGTAAACAAGAATAGATGGAAATCGGGGAAACTACACTATTAGTCCTCCACTAATGACTTTTTTACAATTTGGTCCCCGTCTACCATTGTTGGCTGCATTTTTCTGAACCTTTTTACTGTTATAGAACCATTTTTCTTTGCAACATGAATTCCACCCTTTTAAAAATTTTGATTTGTGAAATACGATTATGTCAGTAATTTAGAATATATGAATTAAAAAGAAAATTGGAAAAAAAAAAAGGAAAAAAGAATGAAAAGAAAAGAACGATTAATTAAATAGAAATACAATATTATTTGGGATTCATTTGAGCAATGGGGGATAAGGTTCAATTTATCAGTCAATTGAACATTGTAGCTTTATGTGTTGATGTACTTTTGTGCCTGTGTTCCGCTTTTTATTATTATTATTTATTTATTTATTTATTTTTCCATACAGAATAAGAATTTAAGTTTTCCTGTTTCAAAAATTATTGCAGCTACAGGAAGCTATCAGAAGGGGTCCTTACCTTGCAAGGAGGCATGCTGAAGCTCAACCTGTAGTAATGACAGCGGAGAGATTTTGATTTGGCCTCAAAAGTCTGTTCCTTATTAACAGTTAGATAATGCACAAAAGCCCGAGAAGGATTTTGAATACCAATCTGACATACAATGTTCGTATCTTTACTTTTAGGCTGTATTGTATGTACCGTTGTGTGAGTGGATCCTAGCCTAGCATGAAAAGGATGAAATCTTCTGGATCAATTGTGGTTCTTGTAAGCTAGCCTGGTGTTGCGTTTGGGATGTAGTATTAACTACCGTTTTGGTCAATATTGACAAATACGAACATTTCATAAACAATTTACAAAAAAGAGGGCCATGTTGCATAATTTGGAGACTTCAGGTGGTCCATTGTGACTTTAATTGCTAGTCACAGTAAGACTCGTCACCAGCAAGTCATAGTGATGTCTTTGACGAGTCACAAGTGTGACCTCTAGTGAGTCATGACAAGCGAGTCATAATAACACAACCTCCAATGCATATCCTAATCCCCAATTAGAACCCTAACTCAAAGCTTCAATTTCACTGTCACACCAACAATAAACCACCATCTGTCAATAAATCAATAGCCGGCCACCACCACAAACCGCTAGCTACACACAAACACCAACACCAAAAAAAAAAAAAAAAAAGAGAAAACACCAAAACACTACCTCAATTAAAAAAAAAAAAAACAATTCTAGGATGAAGGGATGACCGGTAAACAACAATTGGCGTTTGAAATTAGATCGCCATTTGATGTGGTCTAATTTTTGAGATAAGAACACAACGATGATCTGATTTTCAACGCTAAGAATCGACTGGTGGGTGAGAGACGCAGAGAACGTTGCAGAGAGTGAGACAGACGGAGAAGGGATGACCGGTAAACAACAATTGGCGTTTGAAATTAGATCGCCATTTGATGTGGTCTAATTTTTGAGATAAGAACACAACGATGATCTGATTTTCAACGCTAAGAATCGACTGGTGGGTGAGAGACGCAGAGAACGTTGCAGAGAGTGAGACAGACGGAGAAGGGATGACCGGTAAACAACAATTGGCGTTTGAAATTAGATCGCCATTTGATGTGGTCTAATTTTTGAGATAAGAACACAACGATGATCTGATTTTCAACGCTAAGAATCGACTGGTGGGTGAGAGACGCAGAGAACGTTGCAGAGAGTGAGACAGACGGAGAAGGGATGACCGGTAAACAACAATTGGCGTTTGAAATTAGATCGCCATTTGATGTGGTCTAATTTTTGAGATAAGAACACAACGATGATCTGATTTTCAACGCTAAGAATCGACTGGTGGGTGAGAGACGCAGAGAACGTTGCAGAGAGTGAGACAGACGGAGAAGGGATGACCGGTAAACAACAATTGGCGTTTGAAATTAGATCGCCATTTGATGTGGTCTAATTTTTGAGATAAGAACACAACGATGATCTGATTTTCAACGCTAAGAATCGACTGGTGGGTGAGAGACGCAGAGAACGTTGCAGAGAGTGAGACAGACGGAACACCAGGGGAGGGGGGAGAGAGAGGTGGTGGGTGGATTGGTGGGCAAGGCATCTGATTTTTTTCAAAGTGGTCTATAGACACCTCAAATTTTCAAAAAAGTCCCGAACTTGCTGATTTATCTAATTTAATCTTCCCTTTTATGACGCCGATCTTGGTAGGTGGGCTTCCAACATGGCAACACCTTCGGATGGGTAAATTTAATAATACTCACTAAACTTTAGTAATATAACTAAAAACTCACTGAACTTTTAAATGTATCAACTAAGTTTATCATCTATCACCGTTTCAATCGCCACTTGCATACACGGTTGACCCTGAGAATTTAAGTGCCCTGTCTGACAATACAAATAGTGCTCCTTCCAATTAAATAATGGTTATATTAGAAAAAATAAATTATATTCTAATTATAGTATTTCACATTAAAAACAATCATTTTTATTATAGTGCATCATTTGCTTATTAACTTGTTGGCTTTATTGTATGATTATTTATTTATTTTTTTTGGCTTTTGATGATTAACGGCAAATTTAAGTATTAAATATAGTCCTTCCTTAATTTTTTAAAATAATAAAATGCATTCTAATTTTTAACCCAACAACTTTCATTAAACTTTTCTAAAAATTGGTGTTGCAATAATGCTTAATTTTAGCAAATGACATTCTAAAAATTTTTCAAATATTTTTAAGGTCTCATCTATAATATATATATATATATATATTTTGGTGCCCATTGGATGATGAGGCCCTGTGCGATCGCACCACCTGTATATCCTCAGGGCGACCCATGCTTGCATAAATTTAACGGTGTTAGTGATGTGGATAACGACTATATTTTAGAAGTTAGTGGGCCTCATTATACTTCATACATGTAACTATTAAATCAACTTTTATATTTAACAAAAAACTCACAAAACTTTTGAGAATGTTTACCTTCCACCACCTATATGAATGCAAATTCTCTTATTTCCTTTAATCATTGTAGGCTTTTATACTACCTTTTCCCCGTATGTTATTATACAAAAACACATGGAAGTGCCAATTGGGTACTGCACATACAATTTCACGGCGTCATAGGGTAGCACAAATTTGAGCAAAAAAAAAAAAAAAACCATTTAAATTAAGGAAAATTTGCAATTGTTCAACCAATTGAATATTTTTGGGTATCTTTGGTTGGAACTATTACAAATTTTCCTTTATTTAAATGAATTTTTACTCAAATTTGTGCTATGTTATGACGCCATGAAGTGATATGTGTAGTATTCAAGTTGGTAAATAGTGATTTTCTGATTATATATGAAAGTTCGGTGAGTTAATAGTTACATTTATAAAGTATAGTGAGTGTCCAATAACTTTTAAAATATAGCTATTAACCACGTCACTAACACCGTTAAGTCTATGTGAATGGCGGTTTAAAATGGTGATAGAATGTAAACATTGTCTAAAATTTAGTGAGTTGGTGGTTATATTTGAAAGTTCGGTGAGTTAATAGTTATATTTTCAAAGAAGTTTAGTGAGCATTCATTAAACTTACCCCATTTGGACAAGGGTTTGATTTTCCTTCCTTACAATTTGTTTATGACGTCTTGATATATGGTTTTTACTGAGCCTAATGTAGAGGAATAGTAGAAAATTGAATTATTTCTATGAAAATTTTCCAGCGCTCATATGGTGTATACAGCCACTTGATTGGATGTATCCGCATTGCGTACGTGTATGCGACACATTCCAAAGATGTCACCCGATCCAGCCCTCTATGTTTCTGAGCCAATTGGCTAGGCCAGGTTGGCTTTTAAAACAATGCCTCCAAATGCTTCATTGTCGATGAAAAACCGAGTTACCACAAGATAATATGGAGCTCATATATTGTGAGAACAAAGATTTCGAAAACTAAACCGGTCAGTGAATAAGAAAAGGTAATGATTTAAGGGTCGAAAGGTTGGGTCAAACCGTTTTTAATTTTAAAAAAAACTTAAAAGTAAATGTTAAAATTTGTAAAATTGCCAAAAATTAATTATTTTGTTAATTTCTAAGTATGCATAATAATTAAAAAAATAATAACTTGAATAAATACATCAAATATATTATAAAAAATGCCAACAATTTCACAAATACTTATTAACATAACTTGTTCAAAGTTCAAACTCGAAAGCACTAAGATTGTAGGTTGTAAAATATAATGAAAACTCTATTTGTACATCACCACTTTTTTTTTTTAAAAAAATATATAATTAATATTTTTTCAAATATTACAGTGGATGGTAAGGAAGGGGAATCGAACCCGAGTAAAAGCTGTGGAAACATACTCTAGTGCTATCATAATGTATGGGTCTTGGCTATTTGTACATCACCACTTGCGTAAAGTTTTATTAACACCTGGCTAATTGACAAAAATATCCTTCACTAAAGAAGAAAAGCAAAAAAGCATTGAAGTCTTGAATAGACTATCAAACTTCCGCAATTTTCTTTAATCAAAGTGTGTATCTATCAAAGCCAAGTTAGTATGAAAGAAAAATTACCAAAAATAGAATCCAGAATTTTATAATTTTAATTACGAAAAACTACCATCAAAGAGTTATTGGCCTTGATAGTAAAACTTATAGAAAATTAATACCATTTATACTAATTAAAAGGAGAAGGAAGTTTAGGAGAATATAAACAATTAAATAGGACAAGTTTATACTTATTAAACAAGATGGGACTAAGTATAAATAAAACAAGAAAACAAAATTTAGAACAAGCTAAAAATTCAAAACAATTTAAAACTATAATTGAGACTCTACTCAATGAATTACAACAGATAGTTAGACAAAAAATTATAAAGATATAAATAAAACTATAGAAATACAAATATTAGAAGCAAAACAAAAGGTTAATAATTTAACCGCACAAATAATAAAAATGGAGAACGCCATGAGATAAATAAAACATAACCCAGAAAAAAATAGGAAATACACTTTCGGAGTATAGGAAGAACCCTTAGAAGAAAAATACAAACCTCAATTAAACAAATTAATATGATAACTCTAGGTTGGATGGGTTTGTGCAAACTTTGAACTTTTGGCGTAGACTCTACCTTGAAAGTTTGATTAATTTTTTGATAGAGAGATTAAAAATGTCAAAGAAATATTTTATCAACAAACTACACAAATTCGAAGTTCAATTTAAATGGTATAAGTGATCAAGATTGAATGAGGTACAATAGGCACTCAACTTTTAGTTGCAATTAGCTTAGTTGCTCACGATTTTGAGACATTTCCTATTGATATAGATATTGTAGTTAAACCTTTAATACATGAGAACTAAAATGGATATGATTTAAATACTTCATATCTTGAATTTCAACGTCTGTGTCTTTTTTTTCCTTTTTTTTGCAATGCACTCTAACCACATCAAACTCCTAGGGATTTTAAAATCGTCAAATATACATAATGACTAATGTAGTTCCGAAAGAAGTTTTCCACATTTTGGAACAGTTTTGTTCTATTTTTAAATATTAAAGATATATATGGAGATACCGTGTCATATATTTCATACATTTTTGTTAGCATGCTGGTTATTTACAAAGGTCAATTCAATTACTCCCTCTGTCCCAAAAAGATATTCCTCCTTTCCTTTTTTTATCTGTTCCAAATTATATTCCCATTTCCTAAATTAATTTTTAAGTTTTCAAATATACTATTATTTATTATGTATAGTAATCAACAATAAAGAACAATCAATGTGAAATATTAAATAAAACAAAGGGTATATTAAGAAATATGTTATTAAATTGTACATTTCCAATAACATTAAATTGTGTTTTCTTAATCTATGTGAAAAATAAAAGAGGAATATCTTTTTGGGACGGAGGGAGTATTTTATTTTAGAACATGTTGTGTCTATAACAACTATCATACGTGAACTCGCACATGTGATATATGCACTTCCGTAAGATTGTGGATTGCTTGCAAGTGTAAAAAATTTATTTTTTAAATTGCTAAATCAATGTAGTTGGTCAAATCTGTGCAATGCACGAACTATGCTTCACATGCAATGATAATAAATAAAAGTCAAGGTCAATCAAGCACCAGTGTTAGACTTCTCAGTGTGAGAACCGAAAATAATGTTATGTGATATGAAAGAAAGTTCACAACCAATATAGTTTCAAAAGAAGTTTTTCAAAATTTAGGCTAACTTTATTATACATTTTACATTAAAATGTTAAGTATCATCTATTTTACTTAATTTTCCTTTACATATAAGAGCGTCGACTATGTCGATGATGATTTATTAGATTAATTTGTCAAATTTTCAATTGGTTTTGTTATGTGATGAAAATTTCTGTGTATGAAATTGATAAATAAGTTATTTTAGAAAAAAGTAGCTTCTTTGTTCTCGTGCAACACATGGATAATATACTAGTAATAAATAAAAATCTAATAAAAATATCTAAAGTGATGGAAAAGAAAAGGCCCAAAAGAGAAACAACAGGTAAAGAATTAGAAGTTTTAAACAGATTATGAATAAATATGATAATAAATATGACAATAGAGCAAATAGAAAAGTTTATGGAAAATTCTTCAAAAGAGGACTATATAGAAAAATTTAAAGCCATTAGTCTAGAAGAAATCAATATGAATAAAGAGACCAGGTGCTACCACAAATATCACGTCATTTACCCCCAATAGCTAATCAAGAAATATAAAGATCGGAAGAGCCAAAACCAATATTTTACAAAAACTAGAAGATCTAACATTTTAATACCACAAGAACAATATTTTACAAAACCAAGTAGTAGTTATCCTTAGGAATATACATCTTGGAGAAGCATGGAAACCCAAATTAGTATAGATGGAAGATGGTTAGATTTAGGATGTGTATGAAATGCATAGTATGAATTATTGAATTAGAATTATGGGCGAAATCCATGGCTACGTCGGCCTATACTAGAGAATTAACTGAAGACAATTCCAACTTATGTTAAAAAAATACATTGATGGAACTATAGCAAGATGGTAGGGAAACTGCGATGAAGAAATTAAGATGGATAAGAGGAAATGGTCAAGATGAAATATGAACTATTTTAAGCATATATGAAGAAATATTGAGAAGATAAAATACTTTAGTAACATGTAGAGGTACTAAAGAAGATTCTAAAAAGAGAAATAGATATTTATTAGCTAACCTTTTGATATGTGATATGAGCTATTTTAAACAATTTGCATGTGAATTTAGAGAATATTTTGAAAAATCAGAATATGGTATAGAAGGAGGAGCTTTTGAATCTATGAATCTAATATTATTATTCAAGCCACCTAGCCCATGGAACTTAGAATTATATAAAGAATTGTTAGAGGTAAATATACCAAGACCAATGATACAAGATGAGCAAGAATACAATTTATAGAACAAAAACAAGAAGATAAATGCTCACATGCAAATAATATATCAAAATATCATAAAACTTATAAAAGACTCTGTTGTAATAAGTTACAATATAAACCTTGAGCCGGCCCCTCCCCCCACCCCCAAAAAAAAAAAAAACAATATAAACCTATGCAATTGGGATGTCAACCTTCAAGAAAATATAAAAGAAAAATTTTTATAAGAAAAAGAAATTTAGAACACCTGACAAAAAGGCATTTGAAAAAATACAGAATAACCTATAGAAGTTATTTAAGACAAAAAGGAAAATAAGACAAAACATATCTGAAAATTCCAAAAAAGTATAAAAGTTATACATGTGGAGAAATAGGACATATATCACTATGATGTAATAAAAAAGATAAAATAAAAATATGATGTACATATCCTTAATAGAAAAAGATAATTACAATTTATTACCTATAGAACAAGAAGAAGAATGAGAAGAAATACCTAAAGATATAAAGAAATATATGAAATAGAAGAACTTAATAAAAACTTTAATGGAATTATGGTCATCAAAAAATGAATCTAGTGAGGAAGAAGAAAGCGATGATCAAGAATACTATATTACATAAATACGGTAAGAGAAGTAATAGAAGATCGAGCTGAATGTAGTTATCAAGTAAAAGAAAATGAAGAATATCTTAATGAAAGATTAGTGTTCAACCAGAAGAAATATGAAAAAAAATTCTAAAATCAAAATTGGATGTAGAGGCAAAAGAGGTACTTAGTTTATCATTTTGGCAAAAAACTAAAGAAGTAGCACACATAGCAAGGACACACAATCATCCTATGATATAAAAGACGTTACAGGAAATACATTAATACCTATAATTAGTGAAGAAATTATAAGACAAGAATCCAATCAACTAGACTTAGAGATAAGAGAGAAGGGAGAGAAGGTAAGGAATGTATTATAGGAGCAATGCAAATCATAGTTGAAGCTCATTTTAAAGAAGGAATAGATACACCAATTATATAATAGACGATAGTATAAGTTGTTCAATACGAAATGCATTAACAGGAATATTATAATTTATCAAAAAGTAAAATTTACAATAAAACCAAAATTCAGTATAAACATGAGAGAGAAACAAGAACAAAGCACTAACTCTATACTATAGCCTAAGAGGGATAAATATGGTACTAGGAAGCAAAACAATAAGTTTAACAATCAAAACAATTTATGCTTTTACAAGTAAACGTGAAATCAAATATAAATATGCTAGAAAACTCATATAATAGAGACAATATTTAAAAATCTATTAGAATACAAAACAACAAACGAAAATCTCGGAATGACAATATGCCTAAATACATAGAAATGGATTTCACCCAAACAAAAAGATTGGATAATCCATAAGATTTAGATATGCAATTTGGAAGATGATCTATGAGCCGAAGGAGGAATAATTATACAGAAAGGAGACCTAGTTTAGATATAATAGGAGAGGTAGCTATGACAAGAATGCACAGAAAGATTCCTAGAATGAATCCATCAAGAAATAACAAAACTCAATTCCAGATATTGGTAGAAATCAATACTAATGGGATATGGAAAGAACAAATTGTATTAATAGATACTAGAAATATTGTATCATATATAAAGGAGAGAATAATAGGAAATTTAGAAATGAAAATACTTATTAATACAGTACAAATACAAGATTATTTTGGAAATATATGTTCAATGAAAAATCATGTAGAATTACCTATAAGAATAAATAAAAGGAATGAAATCATCATAAATTTATATGTAAAATATAGATGAGAAGTAAATACAGATCTAATTTTAGGAACATACTTTTTAAAACAAGTAAAACCTCATAACATACAAGATAATAGTGTTTTTTTTCCTATTTGAATTATCAAGATAATAGAGCGTTACTAACAATAAATAATGAAAATTTAGTAATACATAGAATTCCATGAACAAAATACAAGGAGAAAGAGAAGATATATATATCTTACTAAAAATGACCTATAAAGCTTATCTTAGTATAAATTCTCATGCTTCATTTGACACAGGAGCATCCTGAAATGTGGAATAATAAAAAAGAATATAACGAGAGTGTTATAAACTAGAAAAAAGAATAGAAAAATAGAGAGAAAAGTTGGAGAGAAAAATTCATGAATTGTATTTTTCATTCTCAACACAGGATGTCTATTTATACACGTACAAGTGTGTTACCCAAGAAAGACTTGGAGCACAAGTCAAGTAACTTGGAGTAGTGGCTAAGAAAACTAATATACGGCTAGGGTTTCAGGGGTTCAATAGTTATTTACTAAATACAATAATTATTTACAACACTCCTCCTTGAATGACTATTCTATATAACAAATGTCTTATCAAAAACCTTGTTTGGGAAAAATCTAGGAAAAAAAATCCACCAAACTAAGGAGAAAAGAATACAGTTAGTTCCGATCAACTTTGGAGTGTCCAAGTGTTGCCTCATTAAAATCTTATCAGAAAAACCTAGTGGGATAAAAATTGATCGAAGGAAAAAGCGTAAAAGTGCTCCCCCTAATTTCAGCCAATAATAGTTCTCGTGTTTAACCATCCATAGTTCTCCAACATTTTCAATACTTTGAAATATAGTCTACTTCATGCAGTATCAAGTCTTCAGAAGTTTTATATTGAGGGCTAATATTATATATGTCACAGACATTTAGTACACAAAGAATATACCTCATTAATAGCTTTCAAGGAAAAAACCCAGTGGGAAAAAATTCAAGTGAAGGAAAAAGAGCACATTATTCTTTAGATACGTCATCAGTGTTGGTTCATTTAAAAACTTGCTAGGAAAACCCATTAGGACAAAACCTTAGTCAAGGAAAAAAGAGTACAACACATATCTCCCTCATATTAGCTGGCAATGTATGTAAGAACTTTAAGTTCTTTATATGCTTCATTTAATCATACAAAATCTAATAATATATTTTCTATATTGCCAATCAAGCGAAACTTCAGGTTTCTATAATATACACCACATATTTAATGCTCTTTTAGCATAACTATAAATCGTCATATTATTAACATTGTAACAATCTACAGGATTGTTTTTCTATCTTGGCCAATATTCAATGTCAATGAAATTGTTGGGATTTATGCCCAATAAAGTGTAGTTGACTGAATTGTAAATAAGCAATTATTTATTTATTGAATAAATGCGATGTTTATTATTTGCAAACTTGTTAATTAAAAGCGGTAATGAAGTGCCACTGGTTTCTTTGAGAAAATATTAGATGAGTACTTTGGAAGTACAAAAGATACATTTAATGTTTCAACCATAAACATTAGTCCTGAACCAAGAATAAAGGTTGACACTTTATTCCATTAAGGTTCATTTATCTATTACTGTAGCTTAATAAAGTAGGCGATTTATCCTGATCGTCGCGACTGGCTGAGGTCGTGAGTGATGATATTAACATACTTTGAGATAAGTATATTGGGCTGGATCATTGTGTGAATTTAACTCCAAAGCATGACCATGCGCATGAATTAAAGTTTCACATGACTGTCATATGGTTAGTCTAAATATGTCTCGGGTAGGTTCTGTTATAAAGCTATCTTAAGGGACTTAGATATGCTATGGGCGAAACTGAATAAATATTTGGTCAATATACTCTGCATGTTGGGAACTAGAGGAGAGTGAAATAATAGAATGCGTGCTACGAGAGGAATATGTTGCTCTTGAATAAAGAGTTAAATGATCAGCTTAAATTAATCATCTGCTAGTATGATTTCAGGAATCTAACGTTAATATTTAGCAGACTATACTAAATAGAAATCATAGTAGTGATGTTCGGGAGTTAAGTGTAGCGTATAATTAATTAGGTGATACGGTCAGGTGCATGCCTAATTAATTATCGGATCATAAAATAGAGACCAACTGTTAGATTGATAAGTCCAGAGAATAATTAATTGCAAAATTTATTATTTTGGTTCCTATGATTATTTATAAGTAGGAGTTGCAATAATTCGTTTTTGGTGGAGTGTATGAATTATTAATCATTAAATCAGACAGTTTAGATTAGTTTGACTAGATTTAATTATTGGGAGCCTAATTATGTAAATCCAATTGGATCCCTCTGGAAGCTTATAGAAAGTCAAAGAGTTGCTTGGAAGAAATTCTAGGGTTTGCACAAACTTACTAGGAATAGAACTCTCCTGTTTTGCAAGACACCAGAGAGACTTCGATTTTTCTCTATACATAGGGGAAGTGGATGGTCTTATTTTTCACTCCCTGGAAGAGCCACGCTCCCCTACAAGATTCTTGTAGAGAATTAATTCTCTATGGTTCGGCTCTTGTGTCGGGTTTTAGAGAATTCCTAGTGGTGCCTACTCTCTGGTGCAAACTAGGATTCAAAGCATTCCAGAGACCCAAGGGTCGGGAGCTAGTAATTCTTGTCAAAATTCATGGGATTAATTGTTGTGAAAAGGTATATTCCGCTGCACTCTCTTTAGGCAATTAATTATTCTTATATTGAATTAAACATCCAGATCCATCGTGTTTTAAAAGAAAATAGTTTTTTGAAATTATTGCGACTCTTTTTCTTGTTTCCAACAATTGGTATCAGAGCACATCTAGATCTTTATTTCAATTTTGGAATTGACATGACCATAGGATTGCATGTTTTATAATTTTGAGCGATGCTTAAGTATTCATGGATATTTATATGTATGAATGAATTCATTTAATTTATGGTTTTATGCAATTATTTGTGGCCCGATCATCGGTTTGTAATATGTTTTTTTTCATCGAGTCTGTAAATTCAATTTATGTTTTTTTTTAAATTGATCAATTGTAAACCCTAAGAATTGGGTATAGGATTTGCAATGTATTTCTTGCATGATTACTGGGCATATTGAATATTGGAATGAGCATTGAAATTGGAAGGAGGATAAAGAAGATGATTGGAAAAACATCCACTGGGACGAAGAAAGACACGGCAGCCCGCATTAGTTGCGTGTGGCAGCAGCCAGCCACGTGGCCAGGCTGCTATTGTGCAGCCAACAGCCCCTGCTGCTCCCCGGCCCAACCGCGCTAAGCAGCAGCGCCGCAGCAGTACGAAACACTATTGCTACGTGGTCCTGACTGCACAAAGTAGCAGTGGCGTGGTGGCACGAGCCACTACTGCGCGAAGCAGTAGCTACTATAGCTTGCGCAACATCAGTTGCTGTAGTGAGAAGGCAGAGCCTTCAGGTGCTGTTGAATTTTGTAGCAGTGACCGCGGCTCGTCCACGAGGTTGGCCTCGCTCCGCCGTCGCCAGATTTTAGGAGTGGTGGCGGTTGACAAAGATGGTGCTGGGGTTTTTATATTCTATCATTTTGGTGCTATTTCTATCAATTGTAAATTAGGGTTCAGTTTTGGCTCTAATTCTTGGATCAAGCACTGGGCGTAATTGTTGATCTAATACATTGGAAGCCCATCTGAACCATGGATCGAACTGAAGACAAAGGAATTAAATTATTTTGGGCTTGAACCCAAGGGTGTAATTTAATCTTTATTTTGTTTTCAGGCCGCAAATAATTGTCTTTATTAGCTTTATTATTGTTATTACTTTGAATGCCATGATTGAATGATTGTCATGCATAATTCATATAGATTTGAATTATTAGCATCGCTCTGGGGATTCTATATTCATGCACTGGTTAGCCTTTATCAAATTTATTTGATTAGATTAGACAAGGAATCCATAATAATTAGATTTGTTAGTTAATTTGATTAATTAAACAGTTGGTAATTATTTAAAAATTATCAGAACCCATTGCTGTTAAAAATAGTAAGTGGGAGAGGGTTTAAGAACCCACGGTCTCCTTTTGTTAATCCGTTTTAAAGAATAGAATATTAAGTCTCGTGCCGGCCTTGTTGACGGACTCTATAAAGGTGGACGTTATATTTATGATCTTAGTATCAGATTCCTTAGCAGAGGATTTGCACAACTAGGATTTTGAAATTTCGATCATCCTAAAGATAGGGGTATTTTATAAATCTAAGTATTTGTGAATCTGGACAAAGGTTATACACTTAACTCACTTTATTGATTAACCTGACCAAAAGGAACGGTGTGGGCTTTTGGTTAAGGAATTTAGTATTAGATTAATGGGAAAAACTGAGTTGGAGTAAAACCCAACTTAATCAACAGGTCACCGTGACCATGCCTAAAATGTGGGCAGATGATCATTGGAATTAAGAGATCGGAAGAGCGTCGTGTAGTTAAATGGGTACTACATATGCATTCATACATCATGCACTGAACTATTGTTACTGCGTTATTAATATGCTTGTTTGCTTATTTTCAGTCATACAAAATGTCTCTCAATCTACTCCCCTACTATAGTGAACAAAAATGTACTTACTGGTGATAACTATCACGATTGGAAACGCGACCTTATGATCGTACTAAATGCTGATAACATCGAGTATGTACTCAAATAGGAATGCCCTGAAAAACTTGATGGTATGTTTACTAAAACCCAAAAGGATGATTATGATAAGTGGATTAAAGCTGACAAATTAGCATGCTGCTACATTAAGGCATCTATAAGTAATGTATTGCAGCAGAAACATAACCATTTGGGCTCCGTTTATGACATAATGTAAAGCCTTCAAAAGATGTTTGGGAAAAATGACATATAAGATTGTTTTGAGACACGACGCTCTTCCGATCTAGAACATACGCATAAAACCCGGGACGCCGATAAAGGAGCACATGATGACTATGATTGCGCTCTTGAACCAAGCGGAAGTTCTGGAGGCTCAAATCGACAAGGAAACTCAACAAGACATGGTGCTAAATTCACTACTTGAGCTGTTTTCACAGTTTAAAGTGGATTACCATATACACGAGCTTGACATGACGTTGAGTAAGTTGATGAATCAGCTTTATCGCATGGAACTGGCTCTAAAGGATAAGGGCGGTCAAGCACATGTTGCGACTAGTAGAGCCTCTAAGCCTAGGGCTAAACCCAACGGCAAGAAGAGGAAGCGTTCTACTAGATCAGGGACTTCTGCTGGAACAGAGAAACAACCCAAGGGTAAGTGTTTCAGCTGTGACAAGAAGGGACACTGGAAGAAGGACTGTACTAAGCCTAAAAAGGCGCATGCATGAGAGTCTTTCTTTGTTGAGACTTGTTTAGTGGTTGACTCTACCAAATATTGGCTAGTAGATTCTGAAGCCACTGACCATATTTGCATTCATATGCAGGATCTAATGGAAACAAGAAGGCTCAGCAAGGGTAAATTAACAATCACGGTGGGTACTGGACAAGTTGCATCAGCATTAGTAGTAGGAAAAGTTCATTTTAATTTTGGTAGTGGTAGGACTTTAATTTTGAAAAACTGTTATTTTATCCCGTAAATAAAAAGAAATTAGATTTCAGTTTCACATTTATATGAGCAAGGTTATTCAGTAGATTCTCCACCCAAAGCATTTTTTATCGGATGAATAAAACTCATATTTGTGCTAGATATTTGAACAATAGTCTTTATATTTTAGAGCTCTTCCGATCCATAGAACATTATGCAGCTGTTGCTAAAAACTAAAGTATTTTTTCAACTAATCAGACTCACCTATGGCATCTTAGACTTGGACACATCAACCTGAACCAGATTGGAATGTTGGCCAAGGACAGACCTTTAATTGGTTTAGAGGTCGGGACCATGCCCACCTGTGAGTCTTGTTTGTAAGGTAAGATGACCAAGAGACCCTTTTTTGCAATCCATTCTGATGTTTATGGTCCGTTGAACAAAACAACACGCAATGGCCATGAGTATTTCATGACTTTCACAGATGATTGCTCTAGATATGGCCATGTATACTTAATGACTCAAAAGTCTAAAACGTTTGAAAATTTCAAGGAGTTTCGGGTTGAGGTAGAGAACCAATTAGGTAAAAGAGTTAAAACTCTTTGATCAGAATGAGGAGGTGAATACTTATCAGGTGAATTCAAAAAATACCAATCAGAACATGGGATTGTATGCCAACTGTCCGCGCCGGGAACGCTCCAGTAGAATTGCATGTCATAAAGAAGAAACCGAACTTTGCTAGATATTGTACAATCAATGATGAGTTTGTCAACACTACCAGTATTTTTTTAGGGATATACGCTCTAGATAGCTGCGTATATCCTTAATCTGGTACGTTCAAAGTCAGTTTCCAAAACCCCACTTGGAGCTATAGAGTGGTCGTAAACCAAATTTGTGCCATATAAATATTTGGGGTTGTCCGGCCATGTGCTGAAAAGAAAGACTGAGAAGTCAGAATCAAGGACCGAAGTATGCCTATTTGTAGGCCACTTTCTTAGAGGACAAGTACATAGAAGACCAAGGATCTAAAACCAAGATTATTTTAGATGAGAGGAAGGATCTTGATCCTAAGTCATCTAGTCCAGGAACACAGCTTGAGATTTCTAATGAAGAATATTTGACTGGAAGGATCCATAGGGTGCATGAATTGAGTGGGAGTGAAGAGGCTTTGTCTCAAGGAAGTTGACTTTAGATCTATTGACCAAATGGATGAGGAGAATGTCGAACCGGTGGTAGACACTGGAATCAAAGTTGCACAGCCCAAGTAGGAGATCCAAGAGCCTCCACCGCTTAGACGTAGTCAGAGAGTCATCAGAAAACCTATAAGGTTCTTGTTAGTGGCAGAATACTATACGGCGATCTCCACAGAACAAGAAGATGATTCGACTACATTCAAGGAAGCAACGGATGATGTGGATACAGAGTCCTGGAAGAATGTAATAAACTCTGAAATGGAGTCAGTGCAGTCCAATGAAGTCTCAGAACTTCTGGATGCACCCGAAGGGATAAAACCCATAGGTTGCAAGTGGGTCTATAAGGGGAAGAGAAGAGCGGATGGGAAGGTTGAAACCTTCAAAGCAAGATTGGTGGCCAAGGGTTTCACTCAGAGAGTAGGCATCGATTGCCGCTTATTTTGATTATGAAATTTGGCAAATGGGTGTCAAGACTGTATTTTTGAATAGATGGCTTGACAAATGTATCTACATGGTGCAACCAGACGGGTATGTTGCTTCAGGATATGAACAAAAGGTCTGCCAATTGCAGAGGCCCATATGTGGACTTAAACAAACATCCAGGTCTTGGAACAGAAGATTGGAAAAAGTGATTAAAACGTATGGTTTTGATCAGAACTTTGACGAACCCTGCGTCTATAAGAAGAACAGGAAAATAAGATAGTTTTTCTGGTGCTTTATGTGGATGACATATTACTTATCGGAAACGATGTAGGAATATTGTCTACTGTGAAATCATGGTTAGCCCAATAGTTCTGTATGAAAGACTTGGGTGAGGCTAGCTATATACCGAGGATCTAGATCATATGGGATAGTAAGAATAATCAGATAGCCTTGTTAGAAGCTTCATATATAAACAAAATACTGGTTAGGTTTATAATGTAGGATTCGAAAAAAGGATTTCTACCTTTCAGGCATGGAGTTCACCTATCAAAGGGACAGTGTCCTAAGTCCCCAGATGATGTAGAAAGCATGACTAGGATACCTTATGCCTCAGCAGTGGGTAGTCTTATGTATGCCATGCTTTGCACTGGACCAGACATTTGTTATGCTATTAGGACGGTGAGTTAGTTTCACTTATATCCAAGACCAGAGCACTGGGTAGCGGTAAAGCATATATTCAAGTACCTTTAGAGAACAATCGATTATATGCTCGTGTACTCAGTGCAGGAATTGGTTCCAGTTGGATATACTAACTAGATTTTCAGTCTGATGTGGATTCTTATAAATCCACGTCAGGGGCTGTGTTTACTCTTAGTGGCGGTGCTGTAGTGTGGAGGAGCATAAACCAATCGTGTATCGCGGACTCCACCATGGAAGCTAAGTATGTTGCAGCTTGTGAAGCAGCAAAAGAAACCGTCTCGCTTAGAAAGTTTCTTGCGGATCTTGAGGTAGTGCCTACTACGGCTAGCCCTATTATGTTTTATTGTGATAATAGTGGGGCAGTAGGCAATACGAAAGAACAAAGAAGCCATCAAAGAGGGGAACATATTGAGTAGAAGTAACATCTCCTAAGGGAGATTTTCCAGCGTGAGGATGTGACGGTCTGCAAGATTACCTCGGTAGATAACCTAGTCGATCCATTTATGAAGATCTTACTAGCTAAGAGCTTTGATGGTCATTTGGATGCTATGGGCATGCATGACATGAAACATACACTTTAGGGCAAGTGGGAGTATTGTTGGGATTTATGCCCAATAAAGTGTAGTTGACTAAATTGTAAATAAACAATTATTTATTTATCAAATAAATGCGATATTTACTATTTGCAAACTTGTTAATTAAAAGCGATAATAAAGTGCCATTGGTTGCTTTGAGAAAATATTAAATGAGTACTTTGGAAGTACTTACATTTAATATTTCAACCATAAACATTAGTCCTGAACAAAGAATAAAGGTTGATACTTTATTCTATTAAAGTTCATTTGTCTATTACTCTAGCTTAATAAAGTAGGCAATTTATCTTGATCATCGCGACTGGTTGAGGTCGTGAGTGATGACATTGATATACTTTGAGATAAGTATATTGGGCAAGACCATTGTGTGAATTTAACTCCAAAGCATAACCGTGCGCATAAATTAAAGTTCCATATGACTGTCATACGGTTAGCTGAATTTGTCTCAGGTAGGTTCTGTTATAGAGCAATCTTGAGGGACTTAGATATGCAATGGGTGAGATTGAATAAATATTTGGTCAACATACGGAGGAGAGTGAAATAATAGAATGTGTGCTGCGAGAGGAATCCATTGCTCTTGAATGAAGAGTTAAATTAATCATCTGTGAGTATGATTTCAGGAGTCTAACGTTAATATTTAGGGGACCATACTAAATAGAAATCATAGCAGTGATGATCGAGAATTAAGCGAAGCGTATAATTAATTAGGTGATATGGTCAGGTGCATGCCTAATTAATTATCAGATCATAAGAGGGAGACCAACTATTAGATTGATAAGTCCAGAAGATAATTAATTGAGGAATTTATTATTTTAGTTCCTGTGACTATTTATAATTAGGAGTTGCAATAATTCGTCTTTGGTGGAGTGTATGAATTATTAATAATTAGATTAGACAGTTTGGATTAGTTTGACTGGATTTAATTATTGGAAGCATAATTATGTAAATCCGATTTGGTCCCTCTGAAAGCTTCTAGAAAGTCAAAGAGTTGCTTGGAAAGCAATTCTAGGGTTTGCACAAACTCACTAGGATTAATACTCTCCTGTCTTACAAGACACGAAAGAGCCTTGGATTTTTCTCTATAAATAGGGGAAGGGGACAGTCTTATTTCTTGTTTCCAAGAAGAGCTGCGCCCCCTACAATAATCTTGTAGAGAATTAATTCTCTATGGTTCGGCTCTTGTGTCGGGTTCTGCTGAATTCCTAACAGTGCCCACTCGCCAGTGAAATCCAGGACTTGGAAGCATTCCGGAAAAGATCCAAGGGTCGGGAGCTAGTAATTCTTGTTAACAGTTGGTTGGATTAATTGCTTGTGTAAAGGTATATTCTGCTGCACTCTCTTTAGGAAACTAATTAATCTTATACTGAATTAAACATCTAGATCGATCCTGTTTTAAAAGAAAATAATTTTTTTGAAATTATTTCTACTCTTTTTCTTTTTTCCAATAGAAATTTGATTCATCATCCTCGCTATTTATTGAGCTCATAAGTATGTATAGTCGACTGTTATTGCTTGTCGATTCTATTTGATTTCAGTATAGACATAACTTATCAAGATCTCTTTATTCCAGTAATTTCAATTATCTGAGCTTCTTCAAATGCTTTTTAATTAGTTATGTCTATGTTCTTTTAGAGTATATGCCTTAAAAGGATGATCACAAGTATTTGCTCCATATTCGTTTTCATGGATAGATCGGAAGTTTGTAATCGACCACGTTATGCTTCAGGCATGTCATTAATATCTCAAATCCTCTTCTATGGTTTTATATCAATCTAAGATAGAGCATTTAACATAGTACATCTATTGGTAACTGTGCAGTCAATAATCTAGAATGCATACTATTTTCCAAACTTCAAGTTTGCATAATACATGCGAGGGTTGCAATTACGCATTTCATATACTTGTTACCAACTATTAATTGCTCATCCTAATGCTGAGAAGACTATTTAATTTAAGAAATAGTCAAAAAGCATGATGCAATATATCATCTTTTATGGAAAAGTACACAAATAGGTAATCAAATCCATCATATATTCTCTGCATTATAATAATATCCATCTTAGCTATTGTGGTGGAACGACTATACATGTTGCGTTTATCAACTTTAGATGGAGGCTTCTGACTGTAAGCCAAATATAAGAGGTGTCATATACTATATTGGCATGTTATATAAGAATACTGCTGCAAGCGAAAGATCAATATCACTTAAACACAAATAATTTGTTCTCAATTAATGTTATAGCAAATAACTTAAGGCATATAATATTATTTGGCTAACCATAGGCAATTAATATCCCAATCAATATATGAATAATTAATGGCTTTTGGGATAAAATTCACTAGCAAGATACATATATCTTTTATGATATTTGAAAATTTTGCTTAAAATCAATCAATTTAGCAAATATTCTCGCAAACTTCTGGTTACGAGTTTGACATGTGACCTCTAGTAAATCCAAATTCATAAATAATCTAGAAGATCTACATGGAGGGTGAGCGGGCCCACACAGTTTACCCTAAACATTTTCCAAATATATTTGGAACTCAGCTCCAAATAGCTAGTGATTATCAATAATCAAATTGCCTGAGAACTTGCAGAACACGAGAATTCTTTTAAATGGAAGAACTTTCTATTCTTTACATGATTCTCGATAGTTTTTATCATTAACAAACCGAGATGGTCTAACTGGTCATGCCAAATAATAAAATTTTCATAATATTGAACTTCTGGTCTAATATAATAAGTATTGTATCAGAATAGCACAGCCCAAAACTTTTTAAGCAAGAGTTATTAGACTCTCAACCAAAGCCATGCCGCAAGGGAGAATAATGATAGATAATTGGCTTTATATGAACCATCACTACAACATGTAATATAGCATGATCCCAAGTAGAAGTTGGGAGTTTTGTTTTCATAAACAATGGTCTAACAATTAACTGAACAGTTCTGCTAAACCATTTTGAGTGTGGACATGAGCAACTAAATGTTCAACCTCAATTCCGATTGCTATGCAATAATCGTTGAATGTTTGAGATCAAAACTCGCCAGTATCAGCAACGCAAGTTGTCTAGTAGAAAGCAAGTTGTCTAGTAGAAAGCAAGCAAAAATAGGACCATCTAATAGAAACATCAATCAATACCATAAATTAATAAATAGTCCACATAGTGGGTATATCAGCTGACATACATCTCGATGAATTCTTTTCAAGAAAATTAGAGACTCAATATGAACCTTCATACTGGAAGGTTTGATGACCAACTTGCCTTGCTCATAAGCAGCACATGGCAAACCATTTGCTAAAAGAATTTTCTGGTTTTTTAGATCATACCCATGTGAATTATCTACCGCATCGTAGTTGCTTGTGTTGCCTAAACCTATCACGCCAAGGTATAAAGTTTTTTTGGTTAATGAACTTCAGGTTCGTGACATGGTTTGTGTCGCACCCGTGCTAATTTTACAATATTTCTGAATATTTTATATTAATTAACAAGCGGAAGCTTTAATACAAATAGCGGGGAACGGGACGAACAAAACGAACAAAATAGTTTTTGTTTTGTTTTGACAAGGCTAATCACTTAAACTAACAAGTTATTATATTTTTAAAGAATCATTGAAATTAGGTTTTTCAGTAAAATGCAAAGAACACAAGAAATTGTATTAATAGAAATACTTCATTTATTACGAAAGCAAGCAAAATTAATCTAGTTGAAACAACTCATTGGAAAGCTATCATACTGAAAGGTAAGTTTCCAATTGCTAGAAATACATTTATAGAGGGGTAGACAGACATACTTATTAATACAAAGGGTATTAAATTCATAATTGCTTTCATAGTCGCTTCGAAGAGAGGTTTTCACTACATGCAAAACTTAACTCCCGTTCACGAGCATGCTCCAACTCATGGCTTGCCTTGCTTCTCAAATATCATATCTTTAGTCATCTACAAAAATTGTAGAAATAGGGAGTAAGTACGAAGCACTCAGTGAGTAACAAAACCCTTTGATTCTCCTTTCATTTGAAAGATTCATTTTCAAGAAAACCATTGAATGCAGAAAGTTTTCAAATGCACAAAAGAGCCCTATCAGTAGTTAAACTACTACCCATGGTGCGCGCAAGATTCATATCAATTCAATCATGGTCATATACAATTAAGTGGATCCACATTCGAATTCCGGTTGACCCATACCGGAATTCCTACAAAGCAATACAATTACAAAGCAAATGCCACACTAATCGTCGCACATCTCTGTATCATTAGATGGCTTCTAGTATGGCAAGAAAGTAAAGCAAATACCAAATGGGTAGAGCATCAACTAGTGATTCAAATGCAATCAATCTTTCTTTTCAACTCATCAAAGTCCATGTTCATTTCATGGAAATCATCAATCAATATACATGCTTATCTTATCAAAGCTTCATGAATATAGAAAGGGAATCAAAGCAGTAGTTACTCTCCTCTTTAACTTGATTTCTCCAAAGATTGTTTGAATTGTTGACAAATGCCTTCAAAACCTTCATTTTCCTCAATCAAAGTGGTGTTTTAAGTTGTATTTCTTACATATATATGACGGATGGTCATTTTCAAATGCTAAACCAAGTGTTTGATAGGTCTTAAGGGTTGTTTCCCTACCCTCAATTCTTGTGGTCTAATTTTCTTTTATACATATGATATGAAGAACTCAAAGGCCATAGGATATGGAGGGGGAGGGAGGAGAGAGAGAAAGAGGGTTGGCTAAGGGGTTGGGATTGAAGAAATCTCTCGGCTAGTCCCCTATTTATAATCGTTAGAAAATATTTGGATTTAGTTGTTTTTTATAAACTTTTGAGTTCCACTAACCATAACGTGACACGTGGCGCGACGTGGCACCGTACACTTGGAAGGCAGGGTGGCAAATTGCACTAGCAGTCCTTATAATTTGTGCTGTCTTATTATTAGGTTATAATATTTTGATCCATGTTGCTTTAGTCCTTTCAATTAATAGGGTCTTATAATTAGATTATCAACTTCAAGTCATGCTAACTAATAGGAGATTCTTTACCTCCAAGCTCCCTTGAGTAACAATTCTTTGAATTCTTGTAACATTTGAAACGGTTATTCGATCATTTTGAAAATAATATTTACATTATCAATAGCTAATTCACGTGGTTAACAATTGCATTGTCAATAGCAAAATCGCATGGTTAATCTATCATTGTCAATATATTGTCAATAATCACCTTCTAATTTCAATTCATTGTCAAAATACCCATCTTATTGTCAATAATCATCTTCTAATTCTTGGTATTCAATTGAGTAACAATCTTGCAATAATTCAATATGATCATATTGTCATATTCTAAATCTTGGCGTTTATTTGAGTGACAATCTCATCTTCTTGCAATTTGATATGATCATGTTGTTACATTCTACATTTGGATGTTCAATTGAGTACTAATCTTGTACTTTTATGATCAAGGTAAGAAATATGTCTCTTCATTATCAAAACAACTATCATATTACTGAATTTCTTTGTTAAATTTTTGCGGGATGTTACAGTTTGTCTCAATTGCTTTTATGATTGTATAATACATTACAGACGATAGCACCGAGAATTTTTCCTTTATCTGCTTTCGGCTAGATACAAAGGAATTTATGCAAAAATGTTGTTATCCTTTTGCATTATCTCATTTTAGTATCTATTGGATATCTTTAAAAATCAGCAAATTTCCCTTGAATTTGCTAAAGTACATCGTTATGAATGTATAATTTTGTATTATTTGTCAAAATAATACAAGCTCTTCTAGAGCTTTTGATAATGTTCGATGCACCTAATATATATTATTAACATTATTTTCAGTTAATGTTAATTCAGAAAATACTTCATTTTGAAAAATAGTTTGTGCAGTTGCACTATCAACTAGAATAATTTATTATGATTAACCACTAATCAGGTTACCAATATTCCCTTTTGGACCGGCAAAGAAATCAAAAGTATCAAAGTGAATCACTACTTGACCATCATAATCAAGGAAATTTGTCCCCACTTTCCCTTTTCCCTTGATTGACTACTAGTTAGATATCCACAAAGTATTTTACTGTACGACAGGTACGTGCTACATGCATTTTTTTACTCCTTTTTAGATAAACTATCATCATTGGATGATTTTATACATCAACTCTTAGAGTTTTGTTCATGAGTTTTTCCACGTCCAGCCACAGTTCACAATGAAACGCTGTATTTGCTTCAGGCAATGTAGTGAAACCAGTGGGGGCGTAACTTATGATTTTTTTTATATATTATGTGGATCTTTGATGGTAAAGTACTCAACTTTCAGGATATCATGGAGATAATAACGAAGGAAACTAAGTGCTTTTAGACTATCAGTAGATGTGTTTCCTTCTTTTATTGCCTTATAACTTAAGCTACTTGAGATCAGATTCACTATAGCATCAATGGCCTATGACAAATAATTTCTGCTAATATATCATGTGCAACTAACTGAAATTTGGTGATATTGGCTATTTGTGTAACTTTATGTTATGCAAAGTCATAAATTCAATGCCAACAAGACATGAATATTTATGCTCTCCTTCAAGAAGTATTGTTTCACAGATCACCAATATCTATAGCCGTCAAGATATATGCTACTTCAGAAGCATAGTAAATTATATTTTTGGAATTAATTTGTATTATTGCTACTTCAGGAGAAATAGATCAATATTCTTCAGGAATATTGAATTACCAAATAAATTAGATCCTAAGATCTAATATAAATTACTCTTTATGAGCACGTAACATTCTTCAGAATATTACAAGTAGTTGTACTACTTCGGGAGCAACAACTTATTTAATTTAGCAAAAGTAATTAAATAAAATTAAATAATACAATAACAATTAAATAATACATATAATGAATAAGAAAAAGAAATAATTGCTTCATAATAAGTAATATGAAATATTCTACACGACGCTCTTCCGATCTGTTTTTCTTCAAGAAAATACAAATATAAATCTCATATATCATTTTCTTTAGGAGCACATCATATTCAATTAGAATATGACAAGACCATGTCATATTTTTTAAGAATCACAATATATTAATCTTAATAATCTTCAGGACTAGTAAGATTTGCAGAATTGTGTTTCTTTAGGAATTACGACAGATTTTATATGGCTTTTCTAAAGCCAATCATATTCTTCTGGAATATGAGATGTAATTAGTAATTCTTCAAGAACCACTAGAATAATATATACCAAGACTCTTCCAAAGTCAATGATATTCTTCTAGAATATGGAGCATAAATTGTAATTCTTCATCTATTACGAAATATAATATCTAAACCACAACAATCCTCATAATAATTTTCAGGATTATTGATAGATTTTTTAACTATCGTGTTGCTTCAAGAAACCGCGATTAATAGTGTGTGTGTGTGTGTATATATATATGTCAGGGCTCTTCCTAAGCCAATCATATTCTTGAAGAACATAAGACATAATAGTGATTCTTAAAAAACTATAATGAATCACAAGAATAATATTTAGGTTACAATAATATTCAGGATTATTGGTAAAACTTTAAAGATCGTGTTTCTTCTGGAAACAACGATAAACATAAATCGATTAAACAATTTCTAAACTTTCAAATAACACAATAATATATACATTATTCATACATGGATGGAAATTACTCAACAATAGTAAGTTAAAAATGTCTTGAATAACAATTCAATTAAACTGGATTATGTTTTCTAACAACCTGCGAATGGTCCTGAATTTTTTTTTTAAAATCACTACTGCCATGAAAAATTGAGAAACTAAGACCATGCAAGCTATAAATTGAAAATAGTTTTGAGAAAAAGAACCGTGCTGATAACATGCTATAAACTAGAAGAAAATAATAGAAAAATAGAGAGAAAAGTTGGAGGGAAAAACTCATGAATTGTATTTTTCATTTTCAACACAGGATGTCTATTTATACACTTACAAATATGTCGCCCAAGAAAGACTTGAAGCACAAGTCAAGTAGCTTGGAGTGGTGGCTAAGAAAACTAATATACGGCTAGGATTTCAGGAGTTCAATAGTCATTTACTAAATACAATAATTGTTTATAATAAAGTGAATTATATTAGTCGGATTTGATGGAAGTACAAACTTGGTAACTAAGGTAGCAAAGAATGTAAAAGTACAAATAGGAAAATATGAACTACAAATACCCTATGTGTGCCAATTTGATGACATGCCAAGAGATATAATACTCGGACATAGCTTTATAAAATAATGCTGTCCTATTACCATATATATGAAAAAGTAATATTTTTATCTACCCTATCTCAAGCCATAGCATCTAGAATTAGTGAGCCCTATAGTAGACAAAACTTACCTCATATTGCATCCCAGCGTGGTGAAGATAGAGTAAAATTAACACATGCGACATAATTTATGCCAAATAAACTAGAATAAATTTAGTATATGAACATTTTGATCAAGTCACAATAAAAAAATAACAGAACAATTAATAAAATTATCAAGAGATAACCCTTAGGAAAATGGGAAATAAATAAGCCAATGGTGGATATAATACTAATAGATGAAACTAAAATAATTAATCTAAAACCAGTTAAATACACACCAAAAGATTCACCTAAATTCAAAATGCATATCAAAGAAATGTTAGAGAAAAATTTTATAAGAAAATCTAATAGTAAACATAATAGTCTAGCATTTATTGTAATGAGACATTCAGATCATAGAAAAGGGGAAAATATAGAATGGTTATAAACTATAAAAGACTAAATAAATTTACTAAAGAATTAAGATATCCATACCAAATCAACAAGTTTTGTTTAATCAGATTAAAGGAAAACGATATTTCTCAAAGTTTGATTTATAATCAGGATTCCATCATATAATGCTAACAGAAGAATCTAGACATTTAACAGCCTTTACAGTACTCCAAGGATATTATGAGTGGAACGTGCTACCCTTTGGATTTAAAACCAGTCCATGAGAGTTTTAAAAATATATGAATAAAATATTTAAAGACTATTATCATTTCATAGCAGTATATATTGATAATGTACTAATATATTCAGAAACAAGGGAAGAGCACATAAAACATCTTAATACATTTACAGAGATAGTAAAACACCATGAAATTATATCATCAGCATCGAAAATGGAAATAGCCAAAGGAAAAGTAGAATTGTTAAGATCTATTTTCCAGAAATAGACGAAATATGCAGCAAGCTAGAGAAATGAATCTAGCAGTTGGAAGAATCAATGTCAACAATATAAATTTATACAATCATGTGGCGCAAATTACATCGGAATTAGAGTACTTCAAATTAAAGATTACAACACTTGAGGATAAATTTGCCATGAATCCATGTATAAAGGAGAAGTTCAGTCATCTATGAAGAAGAAATTATCTGAAGAATCTACTTCTAAAAATTGAAAAGAAGTACTAACTAAATTACAAATTATAGGAGAATCCTCTTACGAGAAAAAAGCTATATATTGGGAAAATACCAACTAAAAGGACTTTTTTTAAAAGTTACAAAGAAACCAACAACGAAGCCAAAGGAGATATCACCGAAGGCCTTGACAATGAAGAAACTACATATATACTTCTAGTATGTAGAGTGCTTGAACACCAAGACAAGAGAAGGAGAATGACAGAATAATTTGCCATCAAATACAAATAAAGCCATTATAATGGGAGGAGCAGATGAAAAAACAATGAGTGGATTATCTGACCAAGGACTTATTCAGTATATTTGTCCAAGCAAGAATATGAAAGAAGTATCATTAATGTCAAATCCTATTAAAGCAGCTATTAAGACAATTTGGAATCAGAAAAGCAAAAATGATTTATGTAATATTTTATTCAACAATCCCAGAGCGTGTTGATTCTGTTGAAGACATCCATTTAAAAACAAAACATATTGTCAAGATAGGAATTACTAGCAAACCTATAATGGGAGAATCATAAGTAAAAATGTTCTACAAAGAAAACCAGATAAAATTAATCCTGGAAAAACGAATCCATATCCGTTAGAATTACGTATCCTATACATATAAACGAGCCAATGAGGTTTTACTGCTCAATTGTGGTCATCAAAAACAAAAAAAAAAGAACAACTGTATTTCTTCGCAAAACGACAGCCTTCAATGTAGCTATGTGGCCCTCCTTTGTTTCAATTTTCCATTGCAGCCCTTTTCCTCTCTCCACTCCTTGTGTGGCGACCCGCTCCGTTATTTTCAAAGTTCAATCTTTACCTGGCAAAATCAAAGGTGGAATAGTCAAGTCAATGCCAAAATTAAATTATTTGAGTCAAAATTAAAGTCATCAAATGGTTTAAAGTAAAAGAATTAAGGTTGAAGGATTTAGAGGCAAATATTATTTTATTAAGGACAAACTTATAACAAGCAAGAAAGTTGAAGGATCATGAGTACAATTAGCATATAATAAACATGTCTTTGCCTTGCATTTGGGAGGAAAAAAAAGAGAGGAAGTAGCTAGTTCGCAGAAGGGAGAAAAAAGGAGAGAAAAAGAAAAGAAGGGAAAAAGAAAAAGGGGGAGAAAAATTTGGGGGTTTTTGCACTTGTCTGCCATGGTTTAATACATGGGTGTTAGATTTTCTTCCACAAAGTAAAAGAGGTAAGTCAAGAGATGATTTTAGGGTTTATACATTTTGTGTCGGGTCTTGCTTTTATGGTTTATTCCTATGATTTGGGACTAAATAGTTGATATTTATGTTGAAAGAATAATGATTTTATGAGGTTAATTATCTATTTAAGATTTTTAAAGTATGGGCTTTGTTTGAGATGTTAGGGTTTTAAATATTTGTGTTGATTTGAGGATTTAGCTAAGTTAAATATATTATTAAGTCCTATTTTGGTTTGGTTTGTGTTAGAGGACATGAAATTAAAATGTGTGAAGTTAGTATTGGAGTTATACAATTTATAGTGGAAATATGAGATTAATAAAGGGGAGTCAAGGCTGATTTTTTTTTTTATAAAGTGATGTTAGAGCTTTGAATTCATGAAATTATGATCTTTTATTAGTTGGAGGGTAGTGGACGATAGCCCCAAGAAATGAATATATTATATGCATAATATCAAGAGTTAATATGAATGGCTTAAAATGTAAAAATAAGTATGAATTGAATTGAGAATTGTTAATATGTTGATAAAATAAGTGAAAGGGGGATAGATGAAGTGGATGAATAGGAAATTGGAAATCATGGAAATAGCTTGTGGATATGGGCTAAGTTGGAATGGAATCTATTGTAATTAAATTAAAGGAAGTAAGTGAATTTAAGGAAATAAATGATTCCAGACATAAATGAAAATTTTATGTTGACATGTGTGTTAAATTATTATGTTGTAAGCAATTAAGGAAGTGAAATAAGTGAAGGTAATGGTGAAAATAAGATTTGGACATCACTATATGTTCAAATAAGAAATGAGGAAATATTGAAGGATTGGAAGGAAGTGATAAGCTTGTCAACTCTAGAGAGAGTTATATATTAAAATAGGTAGACGGAGAGAGATAAAGTTAAAGGTAGTGATATAGTTTGATAATATGTAAGAAGTTGCTATGGGTAGTAATTAAATGATGAATGTAATTCTCATATTATGTTACAGGAAGTGGGGGAAAGAATTAGAATCAAGTACGAAACGAGCAAGATTTCTATGTATAGCCGGTGAGTGGAGCTCTTCTCTCATTTCTTCTTAAATGAACATTATTATTCTTTGATTCTACGTGAATTTGCAATTTCTATGATGATAATGTATTTCAATAAATTTCCCAAAGGATGATATTTTCTTAAGAAAAGTTTGTTATGCATCTTATATGAAATGATGATTCATGCTCTTCAGAGAAAAGTTTCTATTTGAAATATGATTTTATGATACATGAAAACCCCAAATTTGTATATGATATCATGATAAGCCACCTACGGGCAAAGGGGCCTATAGCTCAAGCTGACCAAATGAACGCCGCCCAGGCGAAGGGGCCTATGTGCTAGCTATGGCTCAAGCTGTTTAATTGTGCCGCCTAGGGCGAAGGGGTCATAAGGTACCTATGGCCCAAGCTGACCATCTACGCGCGTATGACTTGATACCATGATGATGTGATGTGTTGGATACTCTTTGGGGAAAGTTTGTGATGATCTTGAAATGAAATGACTTTTATGATGTTTTCAAGTAGATTTTATGATTATTTTTCTAGTATGTATTAGGTGTGCTCGTGGAAATCATAGTCGGTTTAGTATATTTTTCTCCAATTATGAGGTGGTGTTACTTATAACAAGAAATTAGTAGGTTGTGATGTGTTAATGTGTTTGTGTTTGTGTTGGTGTTGTGGAGTATACATGTTGGGTTTTGTTAATGAAACAAGGGAGATGCTATTGAAATTTTTCTAGGATCATTAGTATGTGTACGAGCCTTGACGGTAAATTCTGACTTCTAGTTGGAATTTATCGTCGGCGCACGTCACACTTCTAGTAGGTTAGAGGTACTGGGAGTGGGGCGTGTCAGTTTGGTATCAGAGCAAGATTTCGGTATCTATGTTGCAATGTACTAGCATGCTTATGTCATAGATTTAGATAATCATGTTATGTGGTGGCAAGGCTCGCAGGCTGCAAGAGATGTTGCCCCAAACTTCCGTTGCTTCCAATAAGGGTAATGATAAGAAAGATGACGAAGTATATGATTTAGTTTATGATGATACGTAATTAATAAAAGTTCACATGGCATAAGTGATGAATGAAGTTTGGCAAAGAGTATGCAATTGAGGTAATTAATACTAGTGAAATGTATCAATCTACTTCATGTTATAGAAGTTCTGTGATCCAAAGTATCCATTCTTGTATAAAAGAATGCTTGACAGAATGAATTATGAATATCATTTTAGAAACAAAGATAAGACAAGTAAGTGATAGCTATGAGAAGTGATAGGGAAAAATTCCACAATAGATTTATGTTCTTACCATTTTCGATAACATATGTCCCTATTCTCAATTCTTTGTACATATTATCTTCATGACCATTCAGTACTTTGAAGATTTCTTGAAAAATACAAATCATTGTATCAAATTAACCAGATTCAGGCTTTCGTGATTCAAGTCTCTCAAATGTATTCCATTACAATGCTATCTCAAAGGCTTCCTTCAACCATGAAAAACCTCCAATACATCTGTTCTATTTCATTTTCACGCTGCAAAATGATGTCATCCCTAACCATCTAATTTATCATTTTCCTATAAAGGTCTTTACATTGATTTTGAGCCACAAATTGATTGTGGTCAAGGCCATTCTTGAAAACTGAGGACGTCTTTGATGTTTTCTATGACCAAATTTTGATCTTATGGGACTAGATGTCCTATAATACAAGATTCTTAGCTCAATGTTTAATAAATGTTGTTCAATTACTGCCATTCGAGTTTCAATTATGTAATGATATTCCAACTTCTGTTATGTGCAAAGATTCATCTTTACTATTATCAGAATACTCATGATTATTACCAAATTCATCATTATAAGCTATCATACTCCCAAGACCATGCAAATCAGTCCCCAAGCTCAAAAGTTGCAAAAATTGATTATTAAAGTTTTAGAAATTGTAATATAGTTGTTGTATAAATACAAGGTCATTCACTACCTCAAAGTTGAAGTACATAAAGGTTGAAAGAATGGAATAACAGACATCCTTTCATTGTTTAAGCTATATGATTTAGAAGATTCTTTAAGGGTGCCTGACATCATTTTATTTTCTTCAAGGCCCTTGGAGTTTCAATTAAGTGAGGCAACATGTTCATGACCTATTTCTTCTCCTATTTTAAACTGCTCCACGTATGTTATGCAATCCTTTGGATACACTTTCTTCAGCACCAGTTCATGTACATTATCTTATATAGAAGCGCCAATTGTACAATTTGATGCTTCAAATCATTACTAATGTCCTCAATTCTTTGTATGAATTATGGATTCAAAGTTTCTATCAAATTGCCCAAATGGTTGAATTGTTCCGATTCTTTCTTAATTTTATTTGTATATAACCTGGAGAAGGTTTCAAAGTTCTAGACCTTGTGGCCATTACATCTTTGAATAAGACATCTAATTTTCAGCCTGTTTCCAGCCCCTGATCGAAACTTTTGATGTTTCGAAATTCTTCCGCAGTAATATTGTCAAATTAGATGCATGTCATTGTATAGACAAGACATAAACTTGTAATGTGGGGGAAAATGAGCACTTAAATCTCCAGTTTCTTTCCCCGCTACATGTTTGCATGAATTGGTTACTTCATTGGATCCCTTCATATATAAGTTATTTTTCCATTAAATCAGCCCCAAAGTTGCTATCATCCTTCAGTACGTTTATGTATTTCCAATTGCTTGTGACCCTAATCCTTCAAGTGAGTATTGAAATTTACTAATGGTATTTTTCTATCCAGTCTCATTGAATTTCCTAGTTCATCGGGTTTTCGCCATAGTCATCTTAACGAATTTTTGATAAAAGATTCAAAAGTTAAAGCATTCTAAATTTCCTTAATCCTCCCTCAATTCCTATGAATTCTTATACTTGATCAGGAATGTGTTTAGAAGCTTAGAACTATGAGTACTTACAAGATTCTGACTACTAAATTACTTACGAACATGTAGCTAGTGGACATAAAGTCATGTTGTAAAGAATTGGAACCATGATGTCAATATGAATTAAGAAAGGTAAATGATGGCTGGTTTTGGGTAACATTTACTACTGAGGTTTTAGAAATATGATACCACAATAGTTTACAAGATGAAAGGGCATGAAAGGTGATTATAAAAGTAGATAACTATATTCATGAGTTAAGTGAAATAAGCATGAGTATTATATGAAATTAGAAGGAAAGAGTGAGCTATAAGAAAGTGATTATAGTTAGAGTTTCATTGGTAAGACTTTAGAGACATGATATTATGATCCATTGTAAGGATAGTCAATACATGAAGAGGGCATGATGAAAAGGTTAACATGGGCAATACGTAAGTGAAAAGATTACAAATGGAAAGAAGATGAGTATTAATACATATGAGTGCAGTTATTAAGTTAATGAACTATGCAAGTCACAAATGAAATCTAATAAATGAAAGATGGAAGATTTAATTTAGTGAGACATAAATGTCTAATAACTAGACAAGTGCACTAGTAAGTCATTGGAGACCACATGTTATAAAGGGAACTACATACGTGAATTAAGGTAAAGTACAATCTTATTAATTTCATTCTTCAGACCTTGCAAATGTTGAATTTCGAGGACGAAATTCTTTTGAAGGGGGTAAGATTGTGACGACCCGCTCTGTTATTTTCGAAGTTCAACCTTTACCCAAGTCAATGCCAAAATTAAATTATTTGAGTCAAAATTAAAGTCATCAAATGGTTTAAAGTAAAAGAATTAAGGTTGAAGGATTTAGAGGCAAATATTTTTTTATTAAGGACCAACTTATAACAAGCAAGAAAGTTGAAGGATCATGAGTACAATTAGCATATAATAAACATGTCTTTGCCTTGCATTTGGGAGGGAAAAAAAAAAAGAGGAAGTCGCTAGTTCACAGAAGGGAGAAAAATGGAGAGAAAAAGAAAAGAAGGGAAAAAGAAAAAGGGGGAGAAAAAGGGGTTTTTGCATATGTCTGCCATGGTATACATGGGTGTTTGGTTTTCTTCCACAAAGTAAAAGAGGTAAGTCAAGAGATGATTTTAGGGTTTATACATTTTGTGTTGGTTCTTGCTTTTATGGTTTATTCCTATGATTTGGGACTAAATAGTTGAAGAATAATGATTTTATGAGGTTAATTATCTATTTAAGATTTTTAAAGTATGGGCTTTGTTTGAGATGTTAGGATTTTAAATATTTGTGTTGATTTGAGGATTTAGCTAAGTTAAATATATTCTTCAGACCTATTTTGGTTTGGTTTGTGTTAGAGGACATGAAATTAAAATGTGTGAAGTTAGTATTAGAGTTATAAAATTTATAGTGGAAATATGAGATTAATAAGGGGAGTCAAGGCTGATTTTTTTTTTTTTTTTATAAAGTGACGTTAGAGCTTTGAATTCATGAAATTATGATCTTTTATTAGTTGGAGGGTAGTGGAGGATAGCCCCAAGAAATGAATATACCATATGCATAATATCAAGAGTTAATATGAATGGCTTAAAATGTAAAAATAAGTATGAATTGAATTGAGAATTGTTAATATGTTGATGAAATAAGTGAAAGGGGGATAGATGAAGTGGATGAATAGGAAATTGGAAATCATGGAAATAGCTTGTGGATATGGGCTAAGTTGGAATGGAATCTATTGTAATTAAATTAAAGGAAGTAAGTGAATTTAAGGAAATAAATGATTCAAGACATAAAGGAAAATTTTATGTTGATATGTGTGTTAAATTATTATGTTGTAAGAAATTAAGGAAGTGAAATAAGTGAAGGTAATGGTGAAAATAAGATTTGTACATCACTATATGTTCAAATAAGAAATGAGGAAATATTGAAGGATTGGAAGCAAGTGATAAGCTTGTCAGCTCTAGAGAGAGTTATATATTAAAATAGGTAGATGGAGAGAGATAAAGTTAAAGGAGGTGATATAGTTTGATAATATGTAAGAAGTTGCTGTGGGTAGTAATTAAATGGTGAATGTAATTCTCATATTATGTTACAGGAAGTGGGGGAAAGAATTAGAATCAAGTACGAAACGAGCAAGATTTCTATGTATAGCCGGTGAGTGGAGCTCTTTTCTCATTTCTTCTTAAATGAACATTATTATGCTTTGATTCTACGTGAATTTGCAATGTCTATGATGATAATGTATTTCAATAAATTTCCCAAAGGATGATATTTTCTTAAGAAAAGTTCGTTATGCATCTTATATGAACTGATGATTCATGCTCTTCAGAGAAAAGTTTCTATTTGAAATATGATTTTATGATGCATGAAAACCCCAAATTTGTATCCGATGTCATGATAAGCCGCCTACGGGCGAAGGGGCCTATGGCTCAAGCTGACCAAATGAACGCCGCCCAGGCGAAGGGGCCTATGCGCTAGCTATGGCTAAAGCTATTTAATTGTGCCGCCTAGGGCGAAAGGGTCATAAGGTACCTATGGCCCAAGCTGACCCTCTACGCGCATATGACTTGATACCATGATTATGTGATATGTTGGATACTCTTTGGGGGAAAGTTTGTGATGATCTTGAAATGAAATGACTTTTATGATGTTTTCAAGTGGATTTTATGATTATTTTTAAATGAATGATATTCACAATATTCTCTAATGAATATTATGATGTTTATGATGTTTTTTAGTATGCAATGATTTTATCAATATTGGTATTATACTGGAATGATGTTTCAAATGATGAAAACCAATAAGTGGTTTGTATATCTTACGAGATTTTGCAAAATGTGTATTATCGACCTTTCAAAGCACATTTACTTATAAAACTCCACCCACTGGGCTAGTCAGCTCATATGTTTTCCAAATGATTTTCTTTTCAGGTAGCAATCGGAGTTTAGGCAACGCATTATGATCAAGCCTACTCATTCAAGAAATTCGAGCCACCACATTGAAACTATATGGGCTTGTTGTTACTATGAATTATAGGCTTCGATAAGGTTAACTTACTAGTATGTATTAGGTGTGCTCGTGGAAATCATAGTCGGTTTAGTATATTTCTCCAATTATGAGGTGGTGTTTCTTATAACGAGAAATTAGTAGGTTGTGATGTGTTAATGTGTTTGTGTTTGTGTTGGTGTTAGGGAATATACATGTTGGGTTTTGTTAATGAAATAAGGGAGATGCTGTTGAAATTTTTCTAGGATCATTAGTATGTGTACGAGTCTTGACAGTAAATTCTGACTTCTAGTTGAAATTTATCGTCAGCGCACGTCACACTTCTAGCATGTTAGAGGTACTGGGAGTGGGGCATGTCACCTTGGTTCCCACCGCCTGTTCATTCTTTTTACTTTGCAATTTTTTACCCCATATATATATATATATATATATCTACATTATTAAAGTAGATACTTTACTTTTCACTATTCATAGTTTGGTAATACTTCCCTTTTTTTTTCTTTTTCTTTTTTGTGTTTTGTGGCTTCTTTCTTTTTTTCGTGCTTAAAGAGTTTTTATTTATTTTTCATGATTTTGATAAATATGATATTATTTTATCTAATGAGTTTCACTTATATATTTTTATTCTTTTGTTATTTTGTTTAATGGATTTCGCTTATATATTTTTATTCTTTTGATAACTATGATATTATTTTATGCCAAATGAGTTTCAAATCCTTTTTAACAAAAATTTGTCAAATCAAACATCTCAATATATAAACATTAATATGATTAAGAAACGAGGGCAAACTATAGACATATTTTCATAAAATTGTCCCCCAAATATTTAAACTAAAAGTTTTAATTTATAGTTTTCACTCCAGCTGATGTCTAGATATTCTTAAATTAGTTTATTTGAATCCAATAATAATATTGATTGTAGGAGTTTTGATTTAATACCAACGGTTTGTAATAAACTAAATCCATGATATGGCGAAAAATGTGGCAGATGTGTGATAGTAAAAGAATATGTATTAATTTTTTATTAGACTATTATGAAATTAGTTAATCAACTATTGGTTCAAGATACCTTTGAAGCTCTATCAGGGGGAAAAGATGCCTGTCAATTGAAATTCTCCTTGGTTAAATAATAAGAAATTTAGGTAAATTCATCTTTTCATTGATGTGTAAACTTTTATAATCTAAACTACCACAAGTGCCTTTAAAACTCTCAATTTCTATTAATAAAACATTTTTTAAATTACTTCAACACCTACCATTTTTATTACAAAACTCATTTTATTTATTACTAGTAATAAAATCTCTTTAGCAATTCTAATGGATATCCACGATCTCCAACTAGTATTGAATTAAAAGAGTTGCGTATATTGAATCAAAAGAGACATTGACTTAAGGAACAAATATGTGGGTTTACGAGTCAAATGATGACAAGAAGCATACAGTATGACAAGAGTTTAATTAGAGCCACAATTAACTATGAAAGTTAAGAGAATATGCTGAAAATATATTGAACAATAATTCGGATCTAATTCGCCTACGCTAAGAAGCCTCTAAGCAATTATACTATCTAATGGAAGTATGACCCAAATGTCAAAATTGTGGTGACCTATCCAATTACTGTGAAGACAAAGCCTATCTACTAGGATAAGATTATTCAAGACAAAAGTAGGCCAAGCTCATGCGAAGACTCTAGCAACTTTATATAATATCTACCTCCACTATTTGTACTACCTATATTTCTCTCTTTTGATTGTAATCACAAGTGAAAAAAGAATCTTACCTCTTCACGTCTATAAGAAAGAGGATCGCTCATTCAACATGTAAGAGATCGACTGACCTATATAACAACTTTTTTATCAATAAAATTAAAAAATTCTCCATAAATTTTCTTGTTTTATATTCTCAACTACAACAGAGGAAGGAAATACATAAGCATAAACAGGTTTGGGAAGCTAAGCTTTACATATAGATAGGTTCATAAGATATTCTTTATAAAATTGGTTTTTTAATGAGTACATAAGAGGTAGGAAACGGAATTGGATTGCTAATACATTTTGAAGGTTTTTGGTAACTGAGACATACCTATTGGTAGCTTAATGCCATTATGGGAATGGGCGGGTGTCAAAAAGAGCACAGAAAGCGGGTTGTTTGGAAAAATCCAGCTTGTCAAGCAACAACAATAGTAATGTTTTTGCTAAAAAATATTTTAAAAATCAAATTTACAAAAAAGCGTAATGGACCCACAGGCCGAAATAAGTATTGTTAATTATATATGGTGGATCACATATATCATTTTTCATAATTGTTTGTTAATTAAATTGTCTAGTATTCTTAGTTTATGAATTACATAATAAGAGCCATAATATTTTATTTAAAACTAGGAGAAACTTTTTCAAATATTTATTCAATTTGCTTATTAAAAAAATGAGTTGGGAGAATATTACCATTGGTTAGATAGAGATCTAGGAACATCTAGCCAAGAAATAAATCCCTTATTTGGTAGAATTATACCTGAAAGACAAAGATATATACATACACACATATATATCTAATTTAAAAAGAAATTAGAAGAATTAGAAATAATTATAGAAGAAAAAGATTAACGTATAATAATATATTTAGAAATTTTTATTAGGAAATACAACAAATGTATGTTAGAAAATTAAAACCAAGAATAGTATACTATTAGTACATGATAATTCGAACAAATAGCTAGTCAATTCATTAAAGGGCAGCAATGTAATTTTATAAATATTTGTAAAACTTCGAGTAAAGCAAAACCTATAGATAAACAAACCTAAAATATAAAGTAGGCATTCAGAAATAACCAGTAATCTGTATCTATATATTAATTAATCTACTTAAATCTTATACCTTTTGTTCTATGATTTTTCCGCATTTTTTACTTGATAAATTTTTCGTTAACTGTTCTTTTTCTTTTTAACAAAAATTTTTTTGAAAGAATTTAGAGAAGAATTGAACCTTTGACCATTGAGTTTAACAACTAAACCTTAATCATTTTTCCCTTTTGTTTTGTTTGCTAATTCTTTTTACTAATAAATTAAAATACCAAATTTGAAATGTCAATTCTAAAACAAACTCTAATCTATCATACTTCGTTAATTCACCATCTCTACTGTGTGTATTTGTGAGTTTAATGTTATTTGAATTATTTAATGCATTTTTCATTTTTTTTTGAATTTGTTAGCTTTATTAAGATTTTTTAAAATGAGACGAGTAACAGATATTTTTTCCATTATTCTATATATAGGCGAAGGATTATTTGTAAGAATGTATGTTATCTTTTAAACGATCTTGAACTTTACGATTACTAAGTCCATTGAGCTTATTGATTCAATTAATGTATACTTGTGTTTTTCTATTTTCTATAAGGCTGTAAATATTACAGATTTATATTTAACTATCTAATAATATATTTTAGTAAGCTTTTCTATCCTTGCAACGCATGGGTGGTTTAACTAGTATTACTTACAAGGCATAAAAAAATAGAAATTAGGCACTCAAAACCACAAATGATATTACTTGTCACACACACACACACACTCTCTCTCTCTCTCTCTCTATATATATATATATATATATATGGATGAAGGAAAATCCTTTAATTTCTTATTCGCCCTTATATTTTTTTAAAAACCAAATATACCCTTATAATTATTGCTCAAATTAAGTATTAATGATTTCAGATGAATATACAAAGTTAGAAAAATGAAATGACTAACAAAACCTATTTCAAAATAACTATTAGTTAATGTGTTATGAAATGAAAAGATAATAATCAATAATTAGTATTTTTCATTAGTTTATAAATGGTACATCAAATCAAATAAAAAAATTTCATACATGTAGTACTTTTTCAACCGTTATTATTATTTGAAAACAAATTAGTAGAAAAATTATTTACCATAGATATTTTAAAGCCTAAAATTTTTTTAAAATATCAAAATATTAAGATGAATATTTGTGTGCATATTGAGGGAGGGGATTTAGACATAAATATATATTCTATATTCTATACATACAACAGAAAAATGACATTTGTAATCTTAACTAATAATAATACATAAATATCAATTATCTGAAAACTTGACATGTGGGGACTTATTTATTTAATTTAATATATTCAGTTTTAATCATGATAAACATTTCAACTTATACAAAAGGAATATCTATTTGAATATCTTAGTGTAAGTGGTACTACAGGTAAATTTATGTCATTGCTCCAAATTTACGTGCAACAGATCGTGCTAATAACTAGTAAGGCATAAAAAGGAAAAATGTTGCTTGTATATAAAATGGTATATAAAAATGTTGCTTGTATATAAAATTGCATGCATGTGAGTTTTCTATTGTTTTTTGGGGGGTTAATTAGGGAAATCAAGTGATTTCTATAGCCATTTTTAAAAATCGGGGACTAAACAGTTACTTCGCAAGTTACCTTTTGTAGAGAGATAAGATATTTTGATACTTTAGATGGCCTAAACAACCACAACTAGGCAAAAACATATTTTTTAGAAAGGAACGATTGTATAGTTATGCATATCTCATGTGTCATTAAACATATTACCTTTATAGAAAGATCAATAACAGGCACGCTTCTTTTACTTTTTTTTTTTTTTTTGGAAGGAAATAGGCACCATTTTTAGAAAGCAACAAATATGTAGTTGTGCATATCACAAAACACTTGCAAAAAATCATGAACTTAATACGCATCGTTGTACACATCGATACGTAGAGTAAATGACGTAAATTGATGTAAAGCGAACAATTTAAACCATCAATAATACCTAAAATATTCATTGATGCTTAAAACAATTTTTTGTCATTTTTGGTTAGCATAGAACGACTGTTCTTTTGTAATGTCTTATAACACTTGCAAAAGGCTACATACATAAAATGTCAATGTTCCAGATATTTCATAGACAAAGTATAAATTTGATTGAGAAGTTAAATAGTTTTAAAAAAATGATGGATGCATAAACTGACGAACTATCATTTTTCTTACTCAGGAACGACTACTCATTCATTCTGTTCTCTGCACTTAAAAAATGATCTTACCAAGTGTCAAACACAAAAACATGATTTGAAACACACCTTAGTGTTGAGTACAATGAATGTTAGTTCCAAAAAATTAACATTACATCAAAAAAATACTTAACTACGTGGTTATTTAACATGGCACGGAAAATTGGATCAAAAGGGCACATCAAAAGGTAAACCAACTTTTAGTGCACTACTCCTACTTGAGCTGATATAGGATCTTTACATGTGGCATGATTGTGTTTAAATCTCTTGCACCTACTAGTTTCAAGAGCTTTGCACCTCCAGAGCTGATTTTTTTTCCTTCTTTTTGGATTGGTGACCACTTGATCGTCATGTCAACGGTGGCAATACCACTTTTGTCTTGACATTCTCGAGAATTTTCCAATTGGACTCTGTTAGTATGAAAATCCTTAAGTCTTGGCATTCATAATTTTTAGTTAAGTGTCAAATATTGTTTAGACTTTGTTACAATTTTTGCATGACTCCTTTCATGTGTGATTTAATTATTGGCATGCAAATTTAGTTGTCTTGAGCCAAAAGTTAAGTTGTGGTGTGTGTACTTACTTTACTTAAGGCACAAGAATTTGATATACATGCAAGGTCTTAACGTTTGCTAGTTTAGGTTGTCTAGTACTTAACTTATATAACTAGGGTTACTTGTTTATGCGCATGTAGAGTCCAACTAGAACTAGGAAAAATTTGAGTTTATGGCATATTGTGTTTCTAACTTTCCTTAATTTGTTTTCTACTACATATATATGGTAAGTTAGGTTCTTGACTTGTGCAAGAAACTGAACTCTTGCCTATATATGTATTGTCTCTTTGTAGGTCGAAGTGCGAGCAAGGCAAGCAAAAGCCGTAATTGAAGCAAGAAATAAAACTGTGCATTATTCTTGATAGCTCGACTGCAAAAAAAGAAAACATAAAACACTGCCTTATTACTGTGAGACTTTGTCTTGCAATCCGAACTTCATGTTCAAACTGTGCTTATATTTGGCATACCCTTCAAGTACGTGGTAGGGGACCACATTAGTGCGAGGGACATATCCACGGAGGTTGAAAGTAGTTTAGGAGGTCAAGTCATCTCAAGATGAGTTCGGGAGATCTCTAGGAGCTTGATGGACATTTCGTGAGGCGCGCAGGAGAAAGAAGGAGCAATAGCTCATTGTCAAAAGGAGTAAAGATGGAGTCTTTTACAAGTTTACCTTTTGCATAGTTAGTGTATATTGTGATAGCATTTTTTATTCTTTCTCTGTACTAAACTCACCTATTAAATTAGTGGATTTGTTTGTCCCGTGATAAGGGTGCCCACAGTTTTTCCCAGTTGGGTTTCTGCGTAACCATTCTGGTGTTATTTAATTCCGCATTCATACCCGAGCTAGACACATCTAGGTTGCGTTATACTTTACACTAGTAAATCATATCTAGGCAGGATACATCCTGATTAAAGTCTCGATAACCACCATGTTCACACAACATAAAGTTAAAAGACTGCTCGAGCAATAAATGGGTGAACCTTGTTTTGCCACACTACCTCCTGAGGTGTACGGTGCCATATCACGCTACTTGGCCTTATATGATCGGTAGAACTCAAATGTAAATTAAAGACAACTCGATCTGGATATTTATAACAACTATAAAGAGACGGTTAGCTCAAGGATTCCTTAACCTATTCCATTCTCTCTCTCTCTCTCTCCCTCTCCACGTCCTTACCTCTATATCCAAGCTAATTGTCCCGTTTATTAATAAGTTTGAAGCCCTTCACATATAAAAGGGAAAAAATTGTCCACAAGAATTGAGGGGAGAAGAACAACCCCTAAAACCTATCAAACACTTGGTTTAGCATTTGAAAATGACCATCCTTCATATATATATATATATATATATATAAGGAATACAACTTGAAATACAACTTTGATAAAGAAAAATGAAAGTTTTGAAAGCATTTGTCAACAACTCAAAGAATCTTTGGAAAAAATCGAGTTAAAGATGTGAGTAACTAATACTTTGATTCCCCCTTTGCATTCTTGAAGTTTGATAAGAAAAGTATGGTTTTGATTGAAGTTTCGATGAGATGAATATGAATTTTAATGCATTGAAAAGAAAAATTGATTTATTGAATTTGAATCACTAGTTGCTCTACCTGTTATGTCTTTGCTTTGCTTTGTTGCCATACTATGAGCCATATAATGATACCAAGATGGGCGACGATTAGTGTAGTATTTGCTTTGCTATTTGTTTAGAATTCCGGTAGGGGTCAACTGAGATTCGAATGTGGATCCACTTACATGTCCATTGTTATGATTGAATTGATATTGAATTATATGAATCTTGCGCTACAGGTAGTAGTTTAACTAGTGATAGGCCCTTTTGTATATTTAAAAGTTTTGTACATACAATGGTTTTCTTGAAAACAAATCTCCAACATAAAAGGTGAATAAAAGGGTTTTGTTATTCACTAAGTACTTTGTATTCATTTCTCTTTTTGACAATTTTGTAGATAAATGAAGGCATGATCTTTGGAAAACAAGCTATAATGAAAACCTGAAGCTACTACGAAAACAATTATCAATTTAATACCTTTTGTATTAATAAGTATGTCCACTTCTCGATAATATATATTTAAGCCTTATAATATATATGATAGTCTTTATAATAATTTGAAGTTTACTTTTCAAGGTAAAAGCTTCCTAATGATCTGACCTTACTTTGTTAATCAATGAACTACACCTATTAATATACTTATTGTTTTCTTTACATTTTATTGAAAAACCCAGTTCTAATGATTCTTTAAAATTTAACAACTTATTAGTTTAAGTAATTAGTTTTAGAGAATGTTAAATTCTATAAGACAAAAAAAAATCCACTGTTTATTTGAAAGCTTTTGCTATAGGATTTGTTAATCCATATAAGATATTCAAGAATATTGAAAATTAGCGGGGGCTTGACAAGTCCAAACATGTAAGAATGTACCATCTCCCATGGCCTCTTTGCTCTATAGCCCTACTCTTTATATGGTAGCTGATGCGCTTTACCATATTGACAGCCAGCACATACAGTGTCATCTCTTATCTCGAGCTGAGGAAGACCCTTGAGCATCGACTTCTTCATTATTACCTTTAGTTTATGATAGCTCACATGTCCTAGTCTGGCATGCCACAATCTACTGTCTCATTTCTTTTAGTATTATCTATGTAAGCAGACTCTGCTGACATTACGTAAATAGACTTCAACCTTTAATCCTCTATGATAGGTGTATCTAAGATCTTGATATTTCAATATATCTTTACATCTTTAGGTCCAAAGAGAATGAAGTTACCAGAAGTCATAAGTTACGCCACTGACAACAACTTATTTTTCATGCCTGGCACATGGTAGACATCTTACAATTGTACTTGACCAAGACTGAATCGGGGCGTGATAACTGTCTTGCCAATATGGGCTATTGGCAGTTTTGAGTTATTTGTAATTACCACCATCCAGCCTCTCTTATATTCTTTCGTGTTCTATAGCTTTTCTTTATCTGTTATCATATGATTGGAACAACTTGGGTTGACTATCCAATCATTCTCATAATCTATTCCTCCAGGTATAACTGCCGCAAATGCCGTCTATTCTTGGCTTGATTTAGTTTCCTCCTCTTGAGCCTCCTCGACTCTTGCAGTAGATGCCTAATATCTCATTCTTCTTCGCTGCTATATTTATCTCACTCATTCGAGGTTACATATTCCCTTATGCTCTCTTTTTCCTAAACCGGCATTCTTTAGCATAGTGGCCTCATTTACCACAGAGTAACACGGGCCCTTCTTGTATCCCTTGGACAGTTGGTCTTTCTTGTCTTGATCTTGTGGTACTTCTCTTGTTTTAGAGTCCCTTTCTCCTCCTTTTTTCTTGTCTTGTTGATGTGATCATCCTTTCTTTTTATAGCTTAATAAAGTCTTATCTTTTTTCTTTAATGAGATCTCTACCATTTGCTTGGTCAACCCTTCTTGGTTGGCCAGCAAATTTTCAAGATTGATCAGAGAAGGCTGCTCTGACCATCCTTGTATTGCGGCAATAATGCCCTTAAATTCATGTCTCAATCCATGGATAATTATTCTCCTCATTTTAGACTCAGGGACTTTACTGTCTAAATCTAGTTCAGAGATTTCTTGACAAAGAGATTTTACCTTATTGAAGTACTCACGTACCATCATCTCCCCTTATTTCACAGACAGTAACTCATTTTGGAGAAGTTGCAGCTTGAACTCATTTTTTTTTTTTTTGGAGAAGAACATTGCTAAAGTATCCCACGCATGCTAAGGAGTGTTTGCGTCCCGTATATACACCAACAGCTCTTCTTCAACTGTTGTCTTGAGTGCATATAACGCCTTTCCCACCTTACTTTTCCATTTCCTTAGAGCACTGGTATCGTCTGGCGATATCACCTCTTCTTCGCCGCCAATTTCCCACAAGTCTTGACCTTGGAGGTCTTCTATATGGTATATTAATGTAATGTAAATACATGATACACTAAAGCTAGCACAAATAATCATCCTAGCATCCAAACTAATCTATCAATAATTGTTACTGTCATACCTCTGTGAGAGAACCAAAATTAGGGTAGTGGAGGTCTAGCACAAATGTGTTAAAGGAAGAAGAATGAAGATAAAGAAAATTAAAAAGAAGGTTATTAGTGAAATATTTATATGATATTTATATTAACTAAGTACATATTTGTCATGTCTTTTTGCATAGCTATAACGTCGATATATGAACATTTTGAAAAATATGTTTAAACTAAAATGTTAATAACTCTTCAATTGTTTACCAAGTTTAAAAAGAATTAAATTATTAATAAATTTTTGTATAAAAGTATAAAATCATATTTGACGATTTAATTTTTCTTCTTTTTTTAAGAAAATTTAAGTAAATATTGATGTATAAAATTCATGTATACATGACTACTTAATTTTCTTCTCTTTAGGAATTCACGTGCATAGCAATACCAATATAAGAAATTGGGTAAATTAAGTGGCTGAAACTAAACTAATTAATTGGGCTTTGAACATTACATATTAATTGCAAATGTGCTGGAGATACTAGGCCTTTTTATATCCATTTTTCATCCCCCAAATTATCTCATTCTTCTCTACTCGCTGCCTTCTTCTGCAATCCCTAATTGACTGCGATTTTTAGGGAAAAGTGTTTTGAGTTTCCAATAACTTTGCAGAGGCGACCACCGTTGCAGCGATAGACTTTGCCGGGGCCCCTGTACATCTAAAATACAAAACCAAAATGAATTTAAAATTCAAAACTCAAAAAATAAAACATGAAGAGAACAAACTCTTAAAAATGTTTAATGTTTCATCATTTTTTTTCTTTTTACTATTTTTAAATGTTTTATCTATAAGTACATGATATTCTGTATAGTTTTTTAACTTAAAAAAAGTTCTTTATTAATATAAAACATATATCTAATAATCTTGACATGAAGACTAATTGAAAATGTCTATCTTCTTCCACTTGCACTGGGTTTTAATTCAAGTTGTAGTTATTTGCTATCTCTACTGTTATATGGTAATATTCTTTTGAAATATAGAAAACTATTTCTATTTTGCAATAGAAATAGATTTTCTTGAAAACAAATACTTCATTCATCTTATAAAAATGGTCTTAATTTCTTTTCTTTTCTTTTAGTCTCAGTCACTGGGAGTTTTCTAAGGAAACAGATCTGGTTCCACAGGGAACCAGATATGCTGATGTGGCCGCTTAGTCAGCGCCACTTTTCTACTAATTTCATGTCAATTACATTTCCGTTCAAAGTGTTCTATCTCCCTTTTGATCCTTTCATACTCAGTGGCCCTTCTTGTTCAGAAACTCCGACTATCGGTTCGTGAAAACTGGCTTGATGAATTTGTCATGTTCTGAAAACTGGGATTCTGGCATGGAAAATTACTCCTCTACTGGCCTCAGTATAACTTCATCCATCAATAGCCATGGCCATTTGAGCCCGCAGCTTTCCCGTCAGGTAAAATAGCGCCCACAAATTTTTTTATTTTATTTATTGTTTTTAGGTACTAGATTTATGATTCTTGTGTCTATTTGTTGATTTCTTGATGGGATTTTTGAAATAAATAGGTTATTCGGGCTATTTCGGGAGGCCGACGAGAGGCTGTGGGGTGGAGGAAAAGAGGCCCCTGATAGAGACGAGAATCGAGCCACTTTCGTTGAGGTTTGATGAGAAGGTTTCTATAGAGTCCAAACTCAATGGATTCAATGGATTCAGGGGAATTCTCTATGCAATGAGAAATGTTAGTTCACTTTTACTAATGATATTGCTTTATGGATTGGTTTACTACTGTCCTGAATCAAGTTTTGCTAATGGGGGATATAAAGGGTGCTTGTTCTTTGAATCATCTTTCATGATCTCAACTGCAATTTCATGATCCCAACTACAGGATTGCAAGAGAGGGTGGCATCTGAGATCAATCAGGTTTCGGGCCGCCCCAGAATTCTTCTGTATTAGTTTAGGAGATCAAACATCAAAGGCAGGCATGGATGAACTCACGAGAGAGCTTAAGATATGCTCACATGGAATGGTGGATTGGGAATCAGAAATTGCGATGAGAAAGAGAGAGAGAGAGAAATTTGGAGGGTTGTTTTGGGAATTCTTCCATGTGGATCTGACTGGATAGATTTTGTTTCAAATCAGGAACCGGATTTGTCTTTGTAGAAAGACCCCCAATTACTGCCCACCTTTGTTAGTTAACTTTTTAATTTTCTTATGTACCCTTAATTAGTGTACATTGATATTAACAAATAAGAACTAATAAAATTGAATAGCAATCAAATAAATAGGTATATTAGGAAAAATGTTCATAAATTTCACTTTTCTAAAAATATTAATTAGACTTTCTTAAGAGTACCACATTGATATCCACATTGATAGTATTAAATTAGGTTGTTAGTGAAGTTGTTAAATAACAACCAAAAAGTACCTACATTGGTAGTGTTAAGAAATTTGTTAAAATAATCTTTTTTGGTAAACTGTTAACTTTGTTGTTAACTTTAACAACAATTTTAACATTTTGCCAGAATTTAATATTTTTGAATAATTCTTTATTTATTTATTCAATTTAATAAAGTTTGACCAATAACTTTTGAAAATAATAAGGCCTACTTGAACTTGAGTAGATTTTAGTAATTTTGTTTAATACATTCAATATGACACTTTAACTGTTGTTAAATTTAACTCGTATGTGAGGGCATTTAAAAACAATTTAAAATATATTTTTTGCTTATGTAGATAGTTAAATTTAATAACACTAATGTGCATACTCGAAACTATGTGAAAAATGGCATGGAACTATTTTTCATGAGATGTAGGGAATAGTAAAAAAAATTGTAATAGTACAAATGACAGCAAAGAAATGTGAATATGATTAGCTTGATAAAATCCTATAATGCATAAAACCATTTTCTTTGGTAGTTGGCTATTTAAACAATCTTTAATCTGCTTTTGTCACTTTGCCAATAAACTCCCTATTACAATAGGAAAACAAAATATTAATGCTAATTACATGCAATTATATATGGTGGAATCTGAGTTGGATTATCCACATATTTACCTCTGCCCTTTAGCAAAAGGCCTGATAATTACCAATGCAATTACATTAATTAGTTTGACTATTTGAGAAATCTAGCTCCAAAAATCAATTAATTCGATAGTAGTAGTAATAATAATTAATTAATTAAGTTAATCAAAAAAATAATAATTAATTAAAAAGACACCTAACAAAATAAATCTCTATCCTTTCTATCCTCTTTCACTCGCGTCACGTGACTAAACAACAAATTTTACTGCTAAATCATGATTGCAATTGTTTTATAGCTCAGCTACTCCGTATTTTATGACCAACACCATGCCGTTATGACGTGGCTAGGTGACTCGTTGATATCACAAACACGAGTAGTACGCACTCACTATTTAAGCAATAAATGTAAAAGTAATTTATAATTATTATCAAATACCAAATATTGGGAGAGAAAAAAAAAAAAAAAAAACCTCTTTCAAAACCCTTTATTTTCCTCTCTCTGTTCCCAACCCAACTCCAGCAGAATTCAGATCTCTGTTCAATCGCGGCTGTTACTGGATAATTTTGCATTCAGGTATATAAATTTTTCGTGTTTATTCCTTTATTTTTCTGTATTTTTTTATTTTCTCTATTCAATTTCCTGGGAAAATTGTTAGCAGTAAATTTTGTGATCAATTTCAGAATTTTTGAAAAATCGAATTTTTATTGCTTATATTTACAATGTATGTGTTTCTTATTTGTATTCAGTCAGAACTCGATAATTTTTAAATTGCTATTCTTAATTAGGGTTTTAGAGTTAATTGAAGTCAGTTTATAATTTATCCGCCACAAAATATCTATTTTTTTCTTTATTTTCTGATTTTTGCATTCATTCAGGTAATTTTGGAGAATTTCAGAGGGTAATTAAGGAATTCAAGAATATGTCGGGGTTTTCGGAATCAACAGTAGTATTCAGTAGCTCGCCTCTGACGGTTCAAACCGCCGGCGGCTCCAGTGCCCAAAATCAGCCCATCGCCGCCCGCGCTACGGTGGCTCCACTGTTTCAATTGGATCAACAATTTCCCACATACAACGCCGTCGAAAAGGCCTCTGTGTACACTTCGGGCTCACCTCCGCGGTTTTATCGACCGGGGCAATCTGGAAACGTAGCAATACACAACAATTTGAACACGGGTGAGAAGCGGAAGCGGGGACGCCCCAGAAAATACTGCACTGCAGGAGATGGCAGTACGTCCGCGGGTTTGTCGCTTGGGCAGCAATCCGCCGGCTTCTTACTCCCGCCGCCGGAAAGCGCTACTGCATCACATCAGGGGGAACCATTTGCCTCTCCCCCGCCGCCGCAGCAGCAACAGTCCCAGCTTAGTTCAGGTGGAGCGGCTATACCCAAAGCTAGAGGCAGACCTCGGGGTTCAACCAACAAGCAAAAAGCAAAACGTTCAGGTAATTTTTCCCCTTCTCAGCATCTGGGTTCTGATTAATGTGTGTACATATATGTCCTTCGATTAATGTTTCTTTTTTTTTTTTTTTGGTTTTTTGGAAGTCTTTGATTAATGTTTCTAGTATATTACGATAATTATTTATTATTTAATAATTAATATATATTTATATTATATTATATAGTATATATTATTATATTATATGATAGATACTTATGAATGTCCTTGTCCTATAATTTTAACTTTAATTAAATTATATAACTAGTGTTATAACTAAATGGTGTAGATTACGAGAATGCCCCCTAAGGTTTTGCTGCTGTTGCTGATTTCTCAGTCTCTCACTACTCTAATATTTTAAAGCTTCTATAGAATTTTCAAGTCACTGCCGCAAGAATGCCGGTTGTCTAGATTTTTGAGTTTTTTGAGTTTTTATGCTTGATTTTCATTTTTTTAATAGTTTTTGTCCTTGGTTTTCTTTTGCTTCCTCGATATTGGTGTAAAACACCTATTGCTTTGACATGTCAATTTTCCCATTTAAACACACTTATGTCCTCCTTTTGATCTTTTTCCCATATATGACTGGGGTTTCGTTACGGCTCCGAGCTTCTTGTTCTTTATTTTCTTTCTTCTGGCGTTTCTCTGTTTAGCATCAATGTCAAATTCCAATTTTAATTATTGACCAATCTTATAATGTTGATTGAATATTCTTTGCAGGGAAAACTAGTGCTGGAGTTTCTATACATGTGATTAAAGTGAATCGAGGAGAGGTTTGCATTCAAATTTATTGTTCTTTGAGGCAATGGAACGTCATTTATTTTCTACTGAGAAAGAATTTCCAATTATTTATGTTAATGCTAAAACCTGATACATGCCAACTTAGAATTTACCAAGGGTTTTTTCTTGCTTTCATTACCATTTTGAAGAGTTCTTTTGGCATCAATTTTAACGATAGAGTTTCTACTTCGTCTTTAAAGATGTATCTACTGCAGCAAGGCAGCTTTAAGATTTTGACTTCAAATTCCTTGAGTTGTCTTAATAAATTTTATTTTAATATTCTTCCTCGAGACCCCAAATTGGTCTAGGCAGCGGCTAGTTAATTGCCTTCGTTATTTATTAGCCGCCCAGCAAACACCGCCTCACTTTTGTCGTTCATGAAACCACACACTAATTCCATTCCTTCCTGTAATCTAATTCAAGACTGAGAGAGAACAGTAGATCCAAGCTCATGAATGACAGAGCTTAGACACCTTTGTTTCACATGTATGTACTCATGAGCTACATTGTTTGCTAACATTTAACTGAAAGCTTTTCAGTCAACATACTTATTTTTGGTTCTAAATAACCCTCCTTTTCTTTGTTGGGGTGGTCGTAGTTTAAAATAAGTTTCTATAGTGGCTAAACCATTGACCTGACACATTTATACCATATGTCCATCATCAAGACATTTCCCACCTATGATTATTGTCCAAGTCTAGTAGTTATTTTTGTCATAAGGGTAATATATTTGGTGTAATTTGGCTGTTTGGCCAACTAAAGGAAATATATAATTGTTTCAGTCTCCACTTTCGCCTTTAGTAAATTCTGTTCTAATGGAAGTTCTCATATCATAAATGCATAATGCTCGTGCTCCTTTTCTTTGTTTTTCAATATTTTCTAGATTTCATCTTATAACTCCAATGTTAGTTTTCACATTTTCTTGCAAATACGGATATAAAATATTCTTTTCCATATGATTGAACCCTTTATTTGCCGTGAAGTGCAACCTTACAATTTATATCAATAGAGCTGATTCATCGTTTTATCCACTGTTTTGTTACTGTTGGTTTGTTTTTTACATGTATCTTGTGTATCTTTAATATAATGTATCATTAAGACTTCAGAGGAATATCTTGCTCTTCAGTTTTGTGAATCCTTGTTCCACTTCTTTGCCAAAAATATTGTTGATCTAGCGTGGGAAGGATTGAGGCTTAAGCCAGTTCATTTTGGGTTTTTCCATGGTGGAAATGCTGACATCTTTTCCCTGGAATGTATTTCACAAGATTTTGAATTGGCATTCATACATGTGATAATGTATCTGAGAGGATTATGGTAACTGTTCAAATGTTTACTTGGTTTTCAGGACTTGTTCGCGCAAATAATGGCATTTTCTCAGAGTTGCTCAAGGGCTGTAAGCATAATGTCTGTAAGTGGTTCCATAACCACTGCCACACTGCGTCAACCAGCTTCGTCCGGAGGAACTATAACATATGAGGTTCCTTATTTCAGATCTCTCTCTTACTACCTCAGACACCCTTTTATTTGATATTGTCGAAACCAGATCTAAATGCTCATTTTGTGTTTTTGAGATGAAATTCGGATTATGGGAGTTCTGAGTATGGTCAATTCTTAGTGAACTTAAAATTATTTGCGCTTGACGGATTCATGAATGTCATTGATATATGAATTGTGTATAGCCTGCCTTAAGGCCTGCCTTAAAGTAAGGCAAGCAAGAAGTGTCTCAAGGCATTGATTTTGAGGCATTTCTACTGAGGAATCCGCTCCCACCTCCCTTGGGGCTTGTGAAGCATGTGCTTGTAATTCAACTTATATCTGTGCCTAGAAAATATAAAACCTTCTATTCTTTTTAGAGCGTCTCCACTGCATTCCATGGAATGCCATCCTACGTCGTGGTGAGAGAGATTAAAAGATAATAATAATGAAAATATTGTGGATCCCACCTTTTCTTTCTTCTTTCTCACTTTTTTCCTCTCTTTTTTCTCCACTTTTCCGACATTCCTTCCACAGTCAAATATCACACTTCACATCATTCATTATTGTTTTATCATTATTTTTAAAGTAATCCCTCCCTCTCCCCCCTCTCTCCCCGTCTTCATTTTTTCCTCCTTTTCCGTACTTTTCTCTCTCTTTCCTTTCAATTAAAATAATTATGTCCCCATTTTTGTTACTTTATATATTTTTCATTTGTCTGTTTGCATGCAATGTTATGAAATATTCAGATTCTCTATGATTAATGATGAGTTTATGTCCGTTTGGTTTAATAAAGTGTGCTTACACCTTGACTCATGAAGGAAAGATGCCTGGGTACTTGATTAATCTTTGAGGGCCAAATATCTCAAAAGCATATTTGTCTAAAGCTTCAAAAGTGCTCTTATATCAAGGGTGCAGGAAAGATATGTTAAACTACTTTAAGGCAGTGGACCTAGTGCAAGGGAAAGAGCACATGTATGTTCTAGTTTTGGTTACAAAGTTAGTATCAATGCCGGTTTACAGAGGTGGAATTAGTGAACAATTGAGAAAACAAAAGTTTTATTAGTCGCGTAGCCTATTTCTTAAAGTTCGCATTTTAAAAGATGTTAAATTGCTTGAGAAGAATATAAGGGTGGAGAAAAGTATCATCAATTATACAAGCAAAGAAAGACAATAGCGTGAAGGCTCAAGTGGGGGAGGCCTTTTCTTTCTAGGTAAGTGCTTCATTGTAGCCAAGCTTTGACAAAATTTGTCGCTTCTAGCGACCTTATGCTGTCACCCTATATCCAAGTTAGCATATAAGATGGACAAAAAAACCAATATATATTGAAGAAGCTATAGTCAAGTCCAAAGGTTGATTCTCGAAACAAAGATCTCTTGGCTCAGCATTGCTCAACTTGTTTCCCAGCCGCAACATAGAGGTCTAGGGTTTGCTATCATCTAGCCTACTCCTAATTGGTTCTAATTTGACATTTTTAGAAATATAGTATTTTTTTCCCCTCATAACCAAATATTTGGTAAATATTGCTTATCCATCAACATATGTATTTTCGCTTGTAATAGGAAATTCAATTAATAGAATTGTGTTCATGAATATATCCCCTTAAATCTCATGGCATGAATATTTTTGTCAATGATTGCCTATGACTTCAATAGGTCTTTAGTTTGACCTTCCAACGAGAATTCAAGTCATTCAATGGGCACGTCATCCTAATGCTTGTTTTCACTACATAAGTATCTCATGGCTTCTCAAATGTTGCTCGCAGTGAGGAACACCACCAACTTGGGTGAATCTTTCCATATTACCATCCGGTATTTGCGTGATACTAGCAAAATGTTAAAGAAATTACCCTCAACAGAAAAATTAAAATGTCATGATTATACAAATTCTAAAAACATCAAAGATGGTTTCCGCTAGTTTCTCTATACTATTCCAACCAAAATTAGAATTCTATCCTTTGTCTCTTTTCATTCTCTATAACTGAATCGCTTATCCTTAAAGGCATTGCCGATAGTGTATGGCAAGAAAAGACACATGGCCTCTTCATTTACAATGCATTAAATGGGAGAGATTTGCCAATTTCTTCAACATCAATAGTCGACCCGGTTAAAAAAAAATGATCTTTTGGCATTTTACTAGAAATGAACGTGACCCCTATATTAGGGTATGGAGCTCGATCATTAATTCTCATTGTGTCTCAATGTCAAGGTCAGTTAGAGATAGCAATCGGTCAAGGTTTTGGACAGCTGGGTATTCCCCCTAAGAGCAAATCTATACCCTCTTGCCACGCAACCCACCAAAAATTTCTACGGTTCCGGTTGGGATTTTCTCAATTTAGTGCCTTGTTTAATTTTTAACTTTTTAGAAATTTTTCATATATTTTAAATTTATATCGGAAGTACTTTAATTTAAATGAGGTGACCTGAATTGATCCAAACCATCCAATCTGCCAACATGCGAGGCAGAAAATATCCACCCACCCTATCGCGGTTTTGAGCGGTTCGGTTTTTCTTCCCATCTCCAAGGCCAATCACATCATCTCTTGTAGGTATTAACCACAAAAGTTTATCGTTAAACGGGAAAAATCATCAAAAGCGGTCCTTTCCAAATAAAATATCTGGAGCACCAACGATAATAATCACATGTGCTAACATGAGGTGATGGTTGGATATAAAATTGACCCCTTATGAGATCCTTATAGGTTTTACAGCAAAAGCAATCGAAAGCATATGCATCATGTAGAATTGTTTTCCATAGAGCTTAAAACAAAATAAATGAAAAGAAAAAATGTTAACTAGCACAATCATTGCTTCTTAGTTAGGCCAACACGGTAATGTCCCTTCGCAAATTAAATTGGTGCTTTGCTATAGGTTCATTTCAAGACAAAGATTCAAGAGTTACTTGAGGGATGATTAATTGAAAAGCGTGTTTGGTTCTCATTATAATCCTGACAACTTGATTTGCCAACTACTCAAATCCAACTACACATTCCGTAGGACCGCTAAATCTCCTCAACTTATTCTTCCCTGTTATAATTAGCACATCATAATGAGCAAAAATAAGAGAATCAAATAAATTATGAATTGATAAGCTTTTCTCCATTTCTTTTGAGCTATTGCATTTATTGAAACACTTAGAAGGATCTCATTTTTTAAATTAATCTATATGTTTGGTAGTAAATTAGCTAATAGTTGCTGTAACTTATGGAAAAATAGTGAAGTGTCAAAGATTTGATGGAGATATTATGTTTATGGAGATTTTATATCATTGAATGATGTTCAGGGTTTAAAAAGCTAGACCGAGTATTTAGGTGTAGGTAAGCCTCAACAAATATAAATATTTGTAAGTTAATCAAAATATTAAAAGTAATTATTAGCTTTTTCATATAACAGTTTAAGCTATATGTACCGTTTTCAACATGTATATCATGCAAACTAGGCATACTTTTGATTAAAAGTTTGAAAAGTTACGATTTTGATCAAGTTTAGCACATGTACAAATTTTTTTACAAATCATTAGGTATAAAACTTGAAAATACCCTACTCGCTTCAGTCTAAAAGTTCAAAATTATATGCAAAGGCGCCAAATGTATTTTTGTATTTATAATGTTTCTCGAGACTAAATTAGCTATTTCTATATGAGGTCCTATCTGCACTATTTTCCTAAATTGCATAGGCAAGATTTTAACATTGTTTACCAAGCTTGGTAATTTTATTGCCATTGCAAGTTATGTGCAAAATTTTGGAGGTAGGTGACATGTTGTCATCGACAGGCCCTTAAGCATCATGTATATAAATTTTTTTATTAAAGTTGGCAATCACACACACTTTGTAAATGGGTGGTGGCTAATGCTAGTACATGCTTTATTATTTCCTCTTGAAAATTTACTTATCAAGTACTTTACCAACACTTCACTTTCCATTTCTCGAAGGGGCATCTTTAGTCAATTGATTTCCCAATCTAACACAATTTGCTTCTTGATGAGTTGCTTTACGCCTAGTAGGCAAATATCTATAAGTTTCTCATTTTTTCTTCACAACTCAATCCGGATGAACTTTATTGATTCATTCTTGAGTTCACAAGAGGATTAAGATATGTTACCTTAGCCTATGTTAGAAAACCGCTTCCATTTCAAAAAAGAAATTGGTCCAACCAATTAAATCCACATATTTTATGGGCCCATATATACTACAAAAATTTCCATTCTAATTGTCACTTATTCTATTTTTGGGTTTGCTAACAAGGGAAACAACGTTACATGAAACACATTGCGAATTGGGGACATTGAAGATAGAAGGTCAAGTTTGTCTTTTACATTCCTGTATTTCTTAGTAAATCGAAATGAGGAGATACACCTTGCTTTGGCCTTTAAGCTTTGTGTTCTCCTAAAAAATCTCTATATTAGATCATTCTGGGCCTAAACTCTCATTTTCCTTAAGCTCATCTTACTGAACTAGGGATATGCTCATTTTTCCCAGTTCTTTTTCTTCTTCTATAAATAATTATGTACCACTAACGTATACAAAGTGGTTAGACTTCAACCTTGAGATTTCAGGGGCCTTCAGCAATATTTTAAATGAGGGCCTTTTGAAAATCTTTTGGCTACTAGTTTTAACGGTTTAAACTTTAAACAAGAGAACATTTTAAACAACATTCAAAGGAATTTTCATTTCAATGCATTTTAATATTAGTCAAATTTTGTACATTTTATCATTTGAAAAGCACATATTTGAAACGTGATAACTAAAGCACTAAAGGGCCCTTTTCTTTATAAAATTGTGGTGTGAAATTAGTATTTCTTGTTTGAATAATAATATTGTTTAGAAAAAGTTACATAGCATCTATTATTAAATGAATAAACATTAAAACCTTAGATTGGCGCTTAAAGAAAATAAATAAATCAAACGTGTTGGTAGGAAGATTTGAACCTTTAACTTATAGTTAATAGAGAATCTAAAATGTAAAGTTTTACCATTAAGTATGTATATAAATTATTTTTATTCTATTATTTCAATATATATGTTAGGGCAATTTTCGATTAGGGGCCCTACGTGACCGCGTTGGTCATCTACTCCTGACGCCGGCCATGGGCTTCACGGAATTCCATTATTTATTGTCTACTTTCGCAAAGGCCATAACGTTCATGTAATGTGACATAATGTTTACAATCCATCCTAGAAACTTAAGCTACTAGAGGGTTACTGGATATATTTTTGCTCAATCATGTCCAATTTGCCCCCATCATGTGTAAGCTAGATTCATCTCTCTGCCAAAAGATCTTAGGTGTGCCAAATTTTAAATTGGCGACCAAGATTTAACTCTACTCTTTACCTTAATCTAATACAATGCTGAATGTTAACTATCAAAACGCTAAATATACTTCTTTATTTTAATGGGAAACTTATGAAGGGGTCTGGAAGGTGTTATGCTCCCAGATAACTGGTCAAATGGATGGTGGAAATTTAACATGTGTTTTAAATATTTGATTGTAATTGCAAATGGGTGGTAAAATTATAATGAGCAAATGAAAATGAGAACCAGACACCATTGGAGGAGATAACATGTATTCATGTAAATCTTGCCTCCAATAGAAATTATCTCAATGAGCCATAAATGGTTGAGCAATCTGCATTCTATAAAAATACATTTCAGCCTAAAATAGGAACTCTACTTTATAACAATAGATGAAATAAGTAGTAACTACTATAAGAATTAATCCTCATTCCTCAACTAGTATAAAAGTCTAAATTATATACGAATTACTGGATACATATGTGCATTTCGAGTTTTGACTCTTAAGAGAAAATGTCTAGAAAAGAAAACAAACATAAATTAAAGAACAAGAATTAAGAAAAGAAAACAAACATAAATGCAAGAACAAGAGCAATGAAAAATGAAAGATAAATGAAGAGAATGTTCTTTGTAGCTTTTTTGAAAAATATTTTTCTAGAAGTGTTTTTTTCCCCTTCTTTTCAAGGGAGTGTGTGGTTGAGAGATTATAGTAAAATGTGAAAAATAATTCTCTTCGAGAATTTTGCTTTGGTAATTAAATTTGACTTGTTGACTTTTTTTTTTTTTTTTTAATAAAGATTTTAAGCTAGTGAGAACAATTGCAAAGTTAAGTAATGTAGATATATATAGTTATTGAAAAAAGTATGCTGATGGTCCATGGTAACCATTAAACCACCCACTGAGCTCATTGTTCTGCAAATGGACCGGTTGACAGCCATTAACCTATGCGGGTTTTTAAAAACCTGGTAGTACCTACTTCCTAGTATCAAGCTCTTAATGAACCACTTTGATTCTGGGACAGATGTCCTGGCTTCAAACTCGAGATTTACGTCTAATTCGTAAGGCCTTTTACCAATGCCTGTTGCTGGGACCGATCATATCATTTTCTTATCCAGCATCTCTGATAACTGCTCTAGTTCTCCTCTAATTGGCTATCTACTGATGAAAGGTGATGGAATGGTTGCATCTTCACTTGAATGTTATTACACTTTGGTATAGGAGCGTAAGGTGTGCCTGTCTCATCAATTTTCTTCTGACAGTCTTTCTAGTTTCAGCTTTTAGGATTGCACTATTCTTTGACATCCAAAAAAACTTGTAACCTTCTAGGCTATGAAAACTGATGTTGATAGAAGGAAGCAGGAAGGAAGGAAGGGGGGGGGGGGCTCATAACAAAGTTTTTGGTGGAGGTGTGTTTGTAAAAGCATGAGATTTAACAAATGGCACAGCAAAGCATAAACCTTGAGGTTGTTAATACTTAATTAATGTAGGTCTTATATAAGGTGTGCTCCTGGTGTAAGCTCCAAGCCATTTTAAACAATTGTCCCTCGAGATTAGCAATGAACTCCTTATTTTTGTCTTACAAAGCTAAGATCATTTCTGATGTCCTGGTTTCTACTGAGTACTGCCTTTGTGTGCTTATTTCGTGCACTTCCTGAGCTTTTCACGTGTGCTTGTGCTAAACTTGCTTTGCCTTACATGCCATGTGCATTTAATTGTTTGGAATTATGTAATATTTTACTTAATATGTCATCCGGATGTGGAGAATGTATACTAGAATCTTTATTATCTGATTTTTTTTTTTTTTTTTAAATTAGCCATCTTGCTTTGGTTGATACTCCATTCAGTATTTCATCATTCTTGAAGATCTATTTCTATGGAATACCCTGTCCATTATGTAATTTATAGTCATGGTTATTTGCTTGTCCTTTTGCAGGGCCAGTATGATATCTTGACCCTTTCTGGTTCATTTATGCCATCAGAAGGCACTGGCCAGAGAAGCAGAACTGGAGGGTTAAGTATAACAATGGCTGGAGCTGATGGCAAGATTTTGGGTGGTTGCGTGGCTGGTGCACTAATCGCTGCCTCCCTCATTCAGGTTTGTCTGTGCTTTAAGGATGTATACTCTTTCACTGCATATACATACTTTTTCAATAAGATCTTGGATGGATAAGCCATATGTCCAAGATATAAATGTTAATTATTTTATTCATCACTGCGTAGCTATCCTCTAGAAATTTAGGAGAAAATTAATAAGGATGGGACATACAATGGCATTTAATTTGGGTGAGCCTTTTAAAAGTTTGAAATCAGTAAAACAACGGAGAATTGTTCTTGTCCTGCAGCCTGCTATATAGAACATTTGAAGGGAAATGTTAAATGATAGGGCCAAGTGCATTCTGCATTTGCACAGTACTATATCTTGTTTTTTGAATACTCAGAATCTGTTTTGCCATTATTTGGAGTGATGTATTCTCAACTTGCAGGTAATTGTTACCTGTTTTAAACCATCTGAAGGGGAGGAGCCTTCATTAGCTCCACAAGGAAGCGCAGCTGGTGCCAGCAGCTCACCTTCCACTGGGGGTTTCAGCGGATCATCTGGAGGTCATATGAGTCCCCTCAACCAGAATGTAGAACCGTACTACCCCCAGATGGCAGATATCGGGTGGGACTGATCGTCCTCTTGAGAAATGTAATATAAAACTGTATCTTTGTTATTATTATTAGGACTACAGGATGCTCTCTATCTTAACTATAGTGTTTTGGAAATCACTACCTAGAGCTAGAAGCTCAATTCCTCCCCCCCCCCCCCCTCTATACAGTGCTTTCTCAACTGTGATTTTATCTAATAGGTGATTTTATTGTTATATATGATCGCATAGCTTCTTGTTGCTGATCACTGATCAATTATTGCTCGTTAGTTCATGAATTTAACACCCCCCTGGGCATGGTTCCTCTGTGCTTTCTCTGTGCATCCTTTGTGCTTTCTATGTGCTTTCTCTGCGCTTCCTTTGTGCTTTCTCTGTGCTTTTATTGGTATCATTACATAGCTTATGTGATATAACAATCCAGGCTTTTATTGCTGTATATATGCTCGTGGGTCGAGCTCACAAATCTCTTCCAGTTTAGAGCTGTGATCCAGCTTCTTGTAGCTCGACCTGCGACTTGACTTCAGAAGGAAGTGTCACTCTAGTTTTAAGGCTATGCTTTAACTGGTTACCATATTAGTAAGATAGTCTTTTTAGTTGCTTTCAGTTGGGATAATATTGTGCCAATGATTGTTATAGAAGCGGACAGCCAACTGCTGGCAGACAATCTTTTTTCCTTTTTCTGGAGAGGTGCGGCCATCTCCAACCCTTACACCAAAGCACCAAATTTTGGTTTTTTTTGGCGTCAGAAGCGCTCTCCAGTCCAGCAACGGTGACTGTTCCTTCACATCATTTTGGCGTGAATGTTAGTTACATTTTTCCGACTCATTATTTATATTTTGCCATTTTGCATATCCATACTATTAGTTCTTTTTGTGTCCTCTTTGAGTTTGATTTATGTATAACAGTATTACCTTTATTTTTTTATTTTTTAATTTGAACATTATTTATTAATTTAATATATATCGTGAATTACGGATGTGAGGTGTCGGCTTACGTAGTTAAAATAATTTACAATATATATTAATGAAAAACAAACAATGAACTAATTAAATTTATATCTGGAGCAAAATTTGGTGTAATGGGTTAAAGATAGGTTCAAAAAATATGCAGGATTTGCGCCATTTTGGCGGTGCAACAGGTTGAAATGCGCTAGGAGAGCAATTTTTTCTTTATTTGAAAACATAACCGACATTTGAGGTTCCATTACCCAAACACGAATCACGTACGTTATTCACCCGTTTGGCCATTTTTTCTTCCAATTAATAGTGTGACAACACATGAAAACGAAGAAAGAAATAAGGGTAAAGCCCAATTATAAGTTTATGAATATCCTTCAAAACAATGACGGGTTTTTCAACATTTTATCAAAATTCCCCTTTTCGTTTAATGTACATGCAAGCTACCTGGCCAGACATGTACCTAAGTTTTGGCTCTCTTCAACAAAAAACGCAATGAAAACATCCCCAGAGCTAAAGTCTGCCAAAACCATCCTCTAGCATTTGCAGGATCAACCTTTTTCGCAAGTTTCCAAGCATATATAGCCTCGCCAACATGTAGTGCTACAGCTATAAGGAAAACCATCTTCAACACCCAGATAGAGCGGAAAAAGAAAAGGCAGATTGCTCTAAAGAAGGGAACAGGACCAAAATCCGGCAGGTAAGCTGCGCAAAACAGCACAAACATTCCAATCACAGCAAAGAGCCATGCGAATATGGTTGGTCCATCCAGTGTTCTCCTTTTCCTCTCTTGCCAGTATGTGATAGTTGCAGCCATACCCTCTTTGGGACTAACCATCGGGATGTAGCCGAGTTCCTCCTTTGCTTTTAAGAAAGAAAAGTAATGGGTCACCCCAACCTGCCAATATACAAAAGGTTTATCATCACTGTAGTGGCATACATTATTTATACAGCAATTTTTCAAATTCAAGCACCAATAGAATCGAAAGAACAAGCCTTTGTTTTGCGCAATAGAGGTCATAAAAGGAGAAAACTAAGTTCTTGGTTAATTGGATGGAACTAATCATCATGCCGTCGCTAGCTCTCTGATTTCTGTACAGCAGAGTGTAAATGATGGAAAGATATGGTTAACTGATATCTAAGGAACAGACTGTGACAGTCATCATCTTCTCTTATATAAAAATGAAAGATGACACTGAAGAAACCTTTTTAAAAATTTCTTACCTGTCTAAAAAATATAAAAATGTCAATTAATTGCAGATCGTCATCACAAGGTAACATGCACATTTGCATATAACTCTATGATTCTCATTTCTATTCATTTTAAACGGAGAGAGAAAACTTCATTAGTGAAGATTGAGGTCATGAGAAATGTGTTATCCCAATGTAATAATATAATAAGGCAAATTGATTTTCGGTTTTCCATTTCTGGTTCTTTTTTCCTTTTTTTTTTTTTTTGGCTTGCTTCAAACAAGAGGTCAGTATACAGTAACCACACTTGATCGCTAAATTGTAGACCATACAAGAACAGAAAAGAGGGAAAATTTATGCAGAGCACCTTATATACTTCAGCGGGGAGAATCAAAGGCTGAGGAAGCCACCTCTTTCTCAACCAAGGATACAAAGCTGTGTAGAAAGCCCAGAACAAGTTTCCCAAAAGAAGAGCATGTGGAACAGCTAATGACATCTTCGGCAAGTCATAGTTCAGGCTTTTAAGTAGAGGCTGGATGAATGTAAAAGTATTGACTGGAAAGCCTGTCAATCAATGAAATACAAGCCATACAGTGAAACTATAATTATAAAACAATCACAAAAATATTGTGCCAACAAGCACTATATAAAGTTTCTCTAGAGACGCTTCATCCAAGAAGCAACAAAGAGAAATATTTTGAGTTCTTTGAATCATAGTTCGCCTGGTCCCAAATTGCAGTAATATAAATCATATTAAATTGTCCACTAATTTTACCATCTGATATGAAGTAAGCTTGACCAGCCGCAATTGGCTTTCCTACCCTGCCAGGAATGTCATCCAAAAGTCCCATACTAGCTAAAAGCAGAGCCAATACAAGGTTATCCGCATAAACCCAGTCTGTTTTTACACTTGTTGTGCCAATTTTAAATGGCAGAAGACCTAACTTGGCAAGATGTATGATCCTTGGAAAATGCCTTTCTTCACCTGGCCCATATATGGCAGCAGGACGTAGTGCACAGGTATACAAACATCTCTCTTTCTTGTTCCTGTACATTACGTGCAAACACATAACAGTGAGATGAAAAAACTCCTGAGAGAGGCTGAGACGAATATTCAGAAATTTTTTGCGTAAGCAATACGCCAAAATGTCAATTGTCTGTTACTCCGTAGTAAAGGTATCTTAGCTTACTCACTTGAAGGGACGCCCATTGGTCTTCAAGACTAGTTGTTCAGCTATTGATTTACTACGGCCATAGGGATCCACGTGATCATCCATGGGGAAGTAAGGTAAGCTTTCATTGCCATTCACAATTTCTTTTCCACCAAACACAACATTATATGTGCTGACGTATACCAATCTACGGACCTCACGTTCCAGGCAAGCATCCAGGATATGACAGGTTCCGTTTATATTGATCTCATCCACACGGCCATACTGGATCATTTCTTTGCCAGACATGCCAAATGAAGCAAGGTGGAAAACACAGTCTGCCCCACGTAAAGCCTTTTCAACATCTTGTTTGCGAGAAATATCCCCTAAAAGTATATATATTACATTCAAAAGAATTAGATCTAATGAAAGAACTTGCAGAAGGCATGAAGCAATAGCTAATGCACCATCAACGGCCCAAAATTTCCAGGATCTGTTATAAGCCATTTGAAAAACATGGCATTCTTTTGCAAGAAAATATATCAGATAAACTAGGTAAGCCGCAAACGGCCACATTTTGATGCTATAATCAATGAGCTATTATGAAGATGGACATTTGCATTTCTGATATTTATATTGGTGCACATGCATTCCACATTCCACACCCTCCAAGCATCAAGATTTACACTAGCATTAGTAAAATCAATAATTATTAACTCCATTAATCAGCAAAGAAATAAAAATTAGCTCAGTTCCCCTATCGTTAGTAGCTCAGGTACTTGCTCAATCACTAACAAAAAATCATTGTAGAACAAAAAACCACTAGAAAATTTCAACAAAATAATCAAAGACGGCTGAAAAGATTTTGATCAAGTAGAAAACCGGATTTTATATTAGGAATAACTAACTTTCAATAGGATCAACAATTTACTTACTATCCGTGAGTAGGACAAATTCATGGAAAAGAAAAACGAATTCACCCAAAATTCTCAGTCAAATTAAAGTGAAATAGAAATAAAAAAATTCGGAAAAATAAAGAAGCAGACCTTGAATGCAGTCAACGCCGTGAAGGCGAAGATCATTGGACCAAGGAGACTCAGAGAGAAGATCAAAGGCTCGAACTTTACGGGCACCTCTTCTAACAAGCTCTAAGCAGAGGGCCGAACCCACGAAGCCCAGCCCGCCCGTCACCACGAAGGTGTTGTTCTCAATCCCCTCATTTTCGCTCAAATGCATTTGCTCAAATTCCAACTCCCCACTACAAATTGGAATTATGTATCCCTCTCCGTTAAAACCTCCAGGAAAGGCTAGATTTATTATTATTATTATTATTATTATTATTATTATTATTATTATTATTATTATTATTATTATTATTATTTTGGCAGAGAGATCAATTTATTTTTATATATGTTGATTTCAATGGGATTGCTGCATTGCATTTGACCAAGAACTGGATGCTGAGCGTGGCAACTGCAAATTGCTATAAGGCTCGGGCAATTGTCCAATAAAGAAGAGCAAAAGGGAAAATAATAAATAAATAAATAGAAAATCACCAATGTATGTTTTCTGAGACCAATGGCGGCATTTAAACGTTAAATGGGATATTGTGTGTCAATGTCGTGTGTGTGTATTTTCTGTGGATACATTGGGGATATAGGGGAGGGGCATGTGTAGTTCAATTCAAGATCTCTTGCTTGGAATGTGAGAAACCTAATAACTGTAATATTTATTCGAACTATAGGTATCTTTATTTAAAACACGCTATCTGATTAACTTAAAAGAAAAAAATGCTAACTGATTCTTACATGATACAATTACAAACATATATTTCATAATTTCATTAAATATTCACCAATGATTTCATTATAATGTGATGAAAAATGAGGTTTAAGCTTACACACACAAATCATATCAACATTTTATCAATGTTTGATAGTGTTTTATAAAATAGAACTTAAAATTAATAGGATGGTTCTCTTTCCAATTGGTCTCATGAAGTGGCATAATATGCCGGGAAAATGTGATGGTAGGAGGCACATATTTTTCATTGAACCATGTTATAAGGTTGGTTCCATAAAACGGTTAGTTTTAAAACATTTTCAATTTTACAAAATATAAACCGAAAAAAATCTTATTTTTACACATCATATATCTTTTTTTAGTTAATTAATAAACATAACACGCTATTCTTTATCTTATATACTCCCACATCCCGATTATTTGGTCCCATTTTCTTTTTTGGGATCATTTCTATAAGAAAAAGTTTAATTTGCATTACTTTATAAATCCATCCATATTTAATAATTTAAATCTAACTATAAATTTTAAATTATACTCATTAAATAGGAACTAATTATGAATAAAGATCACACAATGCATTTTTCTAACACATTTTTTAATCTTTGAGAAAAATAAAATGGGACCAATTAATGAGGACTGAAGGGGGGGGTGAGAGAGAGTATCAAATAATATCATGTCACCCACTGTGCATCGTGCTACGTTGAAGTGGTTCCCTGAATCCATAAACTCCAATTTTGGACCAAAAGTTTTTCAGCAAAACTGAATACGCCCAAAAACTATAAATACTGACCGAGAAATCAATCAAAAAATTGATGATTTTAACAACTACACATGTGACACCCCTACATACCAAAAATCAGGTCACTTTTAGAAAATCTAAAAAACCAGGTACAATAGCTGTGGATTATGTAATTTATTCAAGTATATAAACACACCGCACGATAATTTGGATATACATGAACTAATCAGTTAAAATCTAGGCATGAAATTAATTGCGTTGTAGATTTGGAAAACTTATATATATATAATTCGACATTCACCACAAAATGGAGTTCCTAAATAGCCAACCAAGTCAAGACTGTTGTTACTGATGGGCATCCCCAATAAAACGAAAAGCAATAAATATGTTGGTTTGTTCCATTTTAGCTTCCATGACCTCCATATTGCTCGAATTTACAACCAATGCGAGAGTGATGAGTGGAAAATTTTTTTACATCAACAGGGATCTTAAGGTCCCTAATTAGAGATCCTATAGTGGGGACTATAAATATGCACTCGCTTATGGGCTCTATTGTCACTGGCTGAATGTCCTACTCGATTGGCCTCCAAGCCAGTACGCTAGTCTCTGTCGTTGAAGTCTTTTATGTCGGAGATTTTCTAATGGGCTTTGTCACTTTCTCATGTCCTATAATTAACAATATTGTATTGTTTCTCTGATTTTTGTTGCATTGAGGTAACAAATAATTTCTCGTGTGTCCTATGGTGAAAAGCAAACTAGAAGTAACAGTCTCAACAATTTAAGGATCTCTAGTTCTTCCAAAGTGTAGCTTTAACAATTGATTTTGTTACAATGGCGCTGGATATCAGAAATTCGACTTGTATTTGATACAATGCCAGCACCATTTTGGATTACAATACTATTGGACAATATATTCTATTGGAGTCTGACTATAAAACTAGATAAGGCTCCAAAGAGCCTTACTGCTCACGTAGCATGAATGAATCAAACAAAAGCAACGTGAGGGTAAAATGAGCCTTATCTATCTTCTTGGAAATTTTCCTAAAATGTGACCATTATCGTGATGATTCAGCTCTATATGTTCTCCAATGATTCTTTGTTGACTAATCGAATATCATATTCTTATTCTAAATTTGACATTGTTCATTGAAAATTTAAATCTTTAATTTTTTTAAATGCTTTTTCAAAATTTGTTAACTAGGATTTTTTTCATTAAAATCTAAGGTGATTCAAAAAGCAAAAGGTATAATATAAGAGAGGAAATCCAAGTTGCATTTTGTAAAATGGGATGAAATTTACGAAAAAAACTAATAAAGTTTCAGCATGTTTACAACAGAATGGAAGCTTTTATTTGTTTGTGATTTGGGAGGAGGCAGAATTTTGGAATATTAAGATTACCTAAATAAATCACCTAAATTAGGGGGTGGAATTTCGGAATATATTTGATTACCTAAAATTACGGGTTTTAAATTTTAAAATTGAGCAACAATTGTGGATATGAAGGATTTTCAGGATAAATATATAAGAGGAGTGATTGGGTGTTTTTTTTTTTTTTTTTTTGTGTTGGGGGGTGGAGAGGCCCCGAAGACTTGATTTGTGGGGAAATTTTAAGATAAAAACTTGGTTTTTTATAATATGAACTAAATTTTCACTCGTGCGATTGACGAGATACCAAAACAATTATATGTAATGATTAATACGTTAAATTGAATAACGTATGATTATAAGCACTTGTCAACCGCAATATTTTGTTATATTTCTGTAGACTAATACTTGTTATATTAAACTGGATATGAAATATAATTAGGCGACCTCAAGAAATAAAATATTTTAATTTATTTACTAACTATATTATTATTTTTTTGAGAAAATATTTAGAACTATATTATAGTATACATTTTATAAACTTTAAAATGTTAATTATAAATTATTTATCATAAACTATTTTATTTATTTATTCAGTGAATATATTAGAATATTTTGAAATATGTAAATAAATTCCGTATGATGAGAATAAAAGATTATTAAATGATTACAAAATAAGTGGTTATAATAAGATGATAAATGCTCTTATCTAAGATAAACTAATTCTGTTTGACAAATGGTAAGATTATTCATAATCCGCAAGAATTACATAAATTATCTCCAACATTTATCTGATAAAAATCTATTTCATATTTCATAAAATAGTAAATTAATAAGATGTAACTCGAGTAGATCGTAAAATCAATTAAAAATAATTAAAAAAGTAAAATATTATATAAATAATACCCTCATTTACTTGATTTCATTTTAGAATCCGAATACTTTAAATAATTTTGCATTCCTAATGTAAGTTTTTGAATATAATAAAAAATATATGTATGAAGTTACTCATTAAATATAAATATACAGAAACTTATTTATATTAAGAATCGGGGTAATCAATTTTATTTCAATATATGTGTAACACGATCCATATTTTTTTAAAGATTTCTCATTACGATTGATTTTGAGCTACTTAAACTATAATCTTATACTTTGAAGAATGAAAATATTTAGTCAAATAATTAAAGGGAAAAACAAAAGAATTATAAAGGATGATATAAAATATTAAATTCAGACAAAAACTATTTATAAAAATCAGCGAAACGGGGAGCCCTTATAATCTTGGTCATTCTTTCTAGTTAAAAAATTAAATCTCATCCATCGATCAATAATTTTAAATGAAGCTAGGATATCACAAATAGAATCTTGTCTGAAAGATAGAAGAAGATAAGAGAAAATTGAAATAAAAACAATCAAATCTAATCAAATCAATTTAAACTGGAATATCAAATATATAGATGACGACAAGAATCACCACAACGAACTTAAAAAGAAAGTATCCCTCCAACATACAATTTTGGAGGGAAAATTGCAGTATAACTTTACTACAGACTAATTTCCTTCTTTTAGAGAGAGAGAGAGAGAAAACTGATTTTAGGAATTTACAACTGGAAATGCAGGTTTACTCGTAATTTTCCCAAAATTGATTGCGATACGGTCAACAATGTTGATGAGCCAAACCCTAGAAATTATCAATCGCAATTTTTTATTTTCATTTTTATTTATTTTTTTTTGGGTTCTCCTATCAATTGGAAGATGCTTATCAAAATTGATGTTTCAAAAGTTAATGCATATTAACTCAAAATGTTGGAAGGCCTGATATGAGAACTTCCCAGTGTTCATGATGACACGCATGTAAAGGTGTCAAAATGAGTCACGAGCCAACTCATCACAAGACGATTTGTGAGGGTAGTCGAAAAAGTTGTCCACTCAAGCAACTCACGCTAGTTCGGACATTTTAAATTTTAACAAGTTGAATCCAAAGCTTTAACATGGAAGCAACGAACTCAACCAACTGGCTTCACGACTTTAACATCCTTTTATTATATGCATACAAAGGTCGTTCCTTCTAACGTGCAATATTTGATTTGCTAAATCAAATATCTTAGCCAAACCCACTATACAATTGAAAGCATGTAATGGAAAATCAAGTAATCATACTATTAGATTTCATGAGATATGTAAGTAAAAAAATAATTTGATCAATTTATCTTTGGGTACCAATTCTCTTATACACTGAACAAAAAACGAAATATAAAGGCGATCTGGACGGGTGAGATAGACAGATAGCAGTAGGGTGCAGGCATGTAGGCACTAGCCTGGCACAAACAATAAATTAGGGTTGTTGAGCAAATTCCTAAAATATATTGCGCGCAAGCAGTTAGCTTATGATGAAAAATTCACTTCATTTTTCTTTTAAGTGCTTCTTTGATTCAAATTATAAATTTAAATTATAATGAACTAGAGATTATAGAGCCCGACTGCCTATAGATATCAGCCTCAATAGATAGTCGGCTCTACACATAGAGCTCAACTTAAGTGATCGAATCAGTGATAAGTGTAAACAAACACTATAACTGTAAAAGTAAGGGGTTATTAGCGCGAAACGACCCTACATTTCAATTCTATTGCGAAAATCATCCATACCTTTCATTTTTTTGACAATTCCATCATTACCTTTGCATTTTCTAGTAGAATTAGTCCCTACCGTCAAGCCAATGTTAGATTTTTTCCGTTAGCATAATATTTATTTTATTTGAAAAATATTGTTGATGCCAAATTCAGCATTCGACTCAACAAATAAGATTTGTATTCATAGGAAATTTGTATTTGAATCGATTTATGTAGTTTGCAATAAATGGAAGATAGTAAATGTGCCAAAGACAAGAATTAAGAACGAGATTTTTTGGATGTCCTCCTTTTCTCAGCATCATTTGCTCTATTTATAATGTAAATTTACCATTTGTATGAGAATCATGATTGCATACATTTAATGCTGGACCCACAAAAATGATGCGAGGGTCAAATCGGCTGAGATTAACCCTTTACTTTTGACTAATGGCTGCCTAAGCCATGCATGGAATGGGTAACTACTGCTTCGCATTTAATGAGTAACTACCGCTTCGCATTTAATGTTGAAATCCCATCAGTCGTAAGTGATAAGATTTCCCACATGGGTTTCCAAGCTGCTGTGTAGGTGGTAAGTTTGCTAGGTCGTGGAGTTAGATTAAGGAGCTACGAGCTCGTTAGTATAGTGCTCAGACGTCCTTAACCCTAGCAACTCTAGAAGGGAGATTCATTCCTAAGGTCGCTGAAAATGATTTCCAAGTCTTTTGGTCGTTTAATTGTTAGGTCGTTGAGTTGGGCAAAGCTCTTGGGGGGCCTGTTTTCAAGACCCTACGATTGTTGACCTTTTACCTTCGTTGACATTTGCAACCTGGTGACTACAAATATTACGGATTCTCTGAAGTTTCTAGTTCCGTGCTTTTTGCAAAGATGAAAGAGAATGTGTCAAACCTGAGAGATAATGACTAATTGCAAGTTATATAATATGCTAATTGCTTAAGATTTGAGAATTACGTGTACTTTGATCGATGAGCAATTTGGTGACTTGCTTGAGCCGTCTAACATTTTTTTTAAACTTTCTACCAGAAAGTAAAAAATGAATTTGATAGATTACCATGTCATTTATTTGTGAAAGGTTCAATAACCATTTGCTACAATTTTGCCATTTCTTTGAGAAATGAATATATGTACTTTAAATGTCATAACTATCGGAAGAAGTGAAAAGAATGTATATAATATTCAAAAAACTTATCAAAGAATCAAATATTTGTTTTATAATTTGCTTATTATACTTTTTTTTTTAACGATACGTCTAATAGTCTATCTAATAATCAGTTTTGAGAATAAAATAAAATATGTTTCTCTTCTTTAATCTCATATAACATTTTATTAGCGTATTTAGACTTGAAAAAAAGCCTAGATTTATGCATTAATTTTTTATTAATCTAGGCTTTATATAGTAATATAAGTGTACATAATAATACTAATATATATATTATTATTACAAATAGAAGTTGATGTGCTATGATTTGTTTAGTGACCAAAAGTATGATGTGTGGTGGAGCTTCCAAAATGCCCTTACAAGATATAGAATAGTTAGGGGTATGCTTAAACTAACGGAGAAATGTAATAGTTGGTTAACAGTAGGGACTAATTTTGACAGAAAATGTAAATGTATGGATGGAATTGCCAAAAAATAAAATGTAGGAACAATTTGTGCAGTAAAATTGAAAGGTGGGGAATTTTTGCGCTAATTACCCAAAACGTAGGTGGGGAAAATGTGTAACCAATTTTGCTGGGATTTGGAAACTTGAGAAAAAGGCTGCAAAATAGCTGTAAACAGTGGGGGACGGCTGTAACAAATAATTTTGGTAGGCTTATGAGAAAAAAGGTAGGCTTATTTATTCGTACGTGTGCACACCTGCAATTAGATTCTCACTGTTGCAATCAATCTTTTACTTGGTTAATAAGTGAACCTACTTACTATCCATGCACCAATCACTCCCGCACGTGTGATGGGTGGTACCATGATACTCTTATTGGAATTTGGGCCAAATCAAACTCAAATGAAAATATATATATATATTAACAAAAAATGTCATACAAACAATACCGAGTCTTATTTTTCAACACTCCTTGTCCCTCTTAAATTAGTAACAATCACATAGGTAATATATCTTTTTATATAATTTTTTTAAACTTTTTTTACAAGTAGCATTTCCCCAAATGAAAAAGTTCATGCTAAATTGTTTTTTTCTATTTGTTAGCAGGACTTTTGTTTGTTCTAAATGTCTCATATACTATTGTTTTGGTGCATTGATGACTTCCAATCATACTCATCAATAGGACTCCTTTATAAAAAAAATTTTAAGGAGACATAAAAATAAAACATAAGTAAATGACATTGTAGATGTGACACACTTTTATTGAATGATGAAAAGTACCAATGTGATCATCACTCAATTAGATTGTGTCATGTGAAAATGTCCATTATTCATCTCCCAAGAATATTCATCAATAATTTTGAATGATAACTTTCAAAACAGTGTTCTATGATCTGTTAGAAGGAACCCATTATCAACTCCACTCGACTATGTCCATTCTTGAATCTCAATCTTTCATCAAATGTCATCATCAACATTCTTCGACAGAAGTTACTTTTCATCTTTTCTACAAGGTTTCAATCTCGTATCCAAACATCTTAAAGGAAAAAAAAAAAAAGGAAAAATCTTCTTTAATGTTGACGAAGAGATTCTTGACTCGAGTCGATAACGTTGACAGAGAAAATATATAACACAATTCCTTGGATAATTATGGGGCTATTTTTGCCCCCTAGAAAGCCCAAAAAATAATAAAAATAAATAAATAAATAAATAAATTCATGAAAGATGATCAATCAAAATCAAGTTCTTTGTTGATGCTTGATACCCGGGAACAAAAAACAAAGAGGAAAAGGGAAGAAGAGAGATATCTGAACATGGAATGATAAGAAATGTCCACATAGCCATAGCATGAAAAATATAGAATACCGTTACGTATTGTTCCAAGCCTGTCTATTGTCAACTAGTTATGTCTATGCACACAGGGCACAAGCTTCAGTTCCAGGACATATTGCTTACGAAAACTACTTCCTCATGCAAAGTCGTTCTCACAATTTTAAGGTTTCTGTCTGAAACCCAAAAGCTCAGCCTCGTGTTAGGCTATTTCTTTAACCCTTTTTGAAGGGTACACAGAAATTTCTGGGTTGGGTAATGGAAGGCTCTCCCACATTGTTATGTTTTCTATGGAATCCTCTTGTCCCCTATATATTTCTTTTACATGGGTTTTTGTTGGGTTGAAAGCATTTATATCATTCTCTACGTTTTTTAGTGTAGTTTAAACGAGCTTTTTAGAATATTAATAGAATGCAAGTCTTTTGTCTTTCCTTTTTTTTTTTTTACTGTAGATTCTCTGTGCTACCAACCAAACATTTACTGCACCCCACCTATCACCAACCTTCTGAATATTATTTTACCCATTTTGGAACCCTTTTCAGGTGAGCTTTTGCAAACCCACAGCATGATTTATTAGCCTTCAAAAAATAAAAAATCTAGTCGTGAATTTTCCTTCGGATTCAGTGCTTTCCCACTCCCATTTCCTTCCACTATATAGTACACCTCCCACTTGTTGTCCTCCTCGTAAAATCCACTCCACCACCCCGTACCTGATAATTCTCTTATCCTCAAGCCCATCTCTTTCTCAAGAATTTCTGAGTGAACAAAAGATGTTGGCACTGCAGGAAATCTTGTGTGAGCTTGAGAGAAATGATACTAATGAACAAGGTTTGCCGCCAGGTTTCAGATTCCACCCAACTGATGAAGAACTCATAACTTTCTATCTGGCTTCCAAGGTTTTCAATGGCAGCTTCTGCGGACTGGAAATTGCTGAAGTTGATCTCAATAGATGTGAACCATGGGAACTTCCAGGTAAATTAAAAGCATATATTTCTTCAACTTCTAGTTTTTCCCATTTTAGTAGTGTAAGGAATCAACTTTTTTATGGTTTCTTTGGGTGGGTACTTGTAGATGTAGCAAAAATGGGAGATAGGGAGTGGTATTTCTTCAGCTTAAGAGACAGGAAGTACCCAACAGGACTAAGAACAAACAGAGCCACTGGTACAGGATACTGGAAAGCTACAGGAAAAGATAGACAAGTGTATAGCAGTGCATCAAATGGTTCACTTCTCGGAACGAAGAAAACTCTTGTTTTCTACAAAGGAAGAGCCCCACGGGGGGAGAAAACCAAGTGGGTCATGCATGAATACCGCCTTGACGGAGACTTCTCCTGCCGCCACACATGCAAGGTCAGTTCATTCACCATTTCTGTTCATCCATCAACCAGACCAAGCTTTTGGCTTTGTCCCTTACCCTTTGGGTTTGGGGTTGACTTTGAGATTGTTTTGGTTCATCACATATTCATGGAGAGTTATGGGCGTGAATCACTAGAAAAATTAAAGAAAACTACTGACAAGTCGGCTGGTAACAGAGGATCAGAACATGGGATTCTCATATCTTAAGAAATATCTTTCTTCTGATCAATCTCTCTCTGTTTGTTTTGCAGGAGGAATGGGTGATGTGCAGGATCTTTCACAAAATAGGGGAGAAGAAAAATCCAGCAGTGTTTCAAAACTACTGCATTGACAAAGCAGCTTCTTCTACTACAACCACCCCTACCACTGGTTTTTCTTGTTCATTGCCTCTTTTGCTAGAGTCACTACCAGCACTGCTAGAATCACAGCCTCCAGACCCAATGCAGAGTAACTTTAAAAATAAAAACCCATTTCTGATTCATCAGCGCCAAGAAAATGAGCTAAAGTCTCTGATAAATCCAGTTCTTAGTTCCCACTGTGATATGATCTGCTCAACTTCAATGACTCCAAATGCAGCAAGAGACCAAGAATCGACCCTCTTCAAGTCTTTTCTATCCCATCAAGACTGCAGTTTGAAGGGTCTAAACAATGTGATTGTCAAACAGCATACGACTGAGGAGGAGGCATTTTTGGAAGCCCATTGTCCACTAGTGTCTGATCCTGCTTCTGCTGCTTGTACCTGCCAGAATCCATTGCTTTTTGGAGGAATAGGAATCGCTGGAATGGATGAATTCAAGTTCCCTGGAATCCAAGTCACTGGAGATTCTTCTTGGCCTATGGATCATTAGAAATCTTCCATATCTCTATGTGTAAATACAAGAATCTATAGACCCTTTGAATATGAAACGCATGCTGATGTCATTATTATGGTTTGATTGGTGGATGTGACGGTGTGATGGAGTTTATTATTTTGACGTCATATGTTGAACAGTGAATCATATGATCGATGGGAGATTTTGGGTCCATTTCACCCCCCAAGAGGAGAGGTTTATAGGGTTCCGAACTTTTAACGCAGTAGGTATTGCGTACTGACAGATTTTTTGCTTCCTTTAAAACATACGAAAAGGTCAAAAAATTATTGAAATGAGTCACACCTTTTTTTTTAAATCGAACAATTATATGATAGCTAATTTTAATCTCTCGTCATATGTATAATATAAAAATAACACTCATATTTGAATTGTTCAATAATCTCTTATTATGTATGTATCTAACGAGAAAATCTCATAATATGAATCGTGGTGCAATGTACACATGTGAACCGCCGACATAAAAGCAGCAGATAGTGCAAAATTTCTTCCAAGAATGCCCCCGTTCACCATCCTTACAAAACACGGGGTTATGAATAGTGCTACCCAAAATTGGGAATTGCACTTTCATTCGTTCATAATCTAAAATGGCGTTAGTGTTTTATAATTTGGCACTTTGTCAAATATTTATTCTTTGTATAGTTTTATATCTCTTCTCGTTTACCATTCTTTTTATTTTGTTTATTTCTAGTTATTATTACTCACAAATGTTCATTTTATCATTATTGTTACTGCTACTGTTGTAAATATTATTATTATAAAATGTGTCAAAAATATTAGCAATTTTAGAATTATTAAATACATATTTTTAGCAACTAAATTTATTTAAGTTAAAAACTATATATGATGAAAAAATAAATATTTATTTATCAAAAATGCTATGAACCATCAACTGGTTTTCTTATATGAAACAAAAGAGATAATGTAGATTACCATTACTTCACTCGAGATCTAGAGTCAAGTTGGAGTGAAATTAAAAACTCATCCCAGAATCTATATATAAGAAAAGCAGCAGTGATTCCAGTATTTCTTTCCCGCCTAAAAAGATACTGAAATCTATTATATTTTATTATCTTTTTCATTTTTTAATTAGTTTTTATTCGTAACCACTCACTTTCCCTTTTACCCTATAGTTGTAAATATTTTTTTGACTTTATTTTTTTCTCATTTTTTCTATTTAAGATTATGTCAATTTAATTGGTAACCACCCAATTTGTCCACTTTCAACGTTGCCAATTCAATTATATTTCTATTATTTTTTTTCAATTTATAAATTTTTTAATTTAGATAGTAGTGGTAACCACCCACTTTTCACTTCTACACAGCAGTTGTAAATTTTTTTTTACTTTGTTTTCTTTCTCATTTTTTCAATTTGAGAATATGTTCGTTTAGGTTGTAACCACCCATAATTCCGCTTCAACGTGTGAATCCATCCGCCAATATCATATACACCCCACCACCATATAATATTATTGTTATGGTTAAAAGTATTAACGTCATTGTTAAAAGTATATATTACCTTTAATAATTAATATTTAAATTATGACAGAAAACTCAAGCGGTAGAACACGAAAGACTTGTACAAATGTACATGTTATTTATAGTACCATCATGGAATCTGTTACATTTGGTCATAGTGATGTCTATTTTTATATGGTTGTGGAGGAACTGGGAAAACATTATGATTGTTAAAGATATTAATGTTAAAGGTATTAATGTTATTGTTAGTAAAGTTTTAGTAATATAACTTTTATGTTTGGTGTTTTGGAATTTACAATAGATACTAACTTTATATATTACCTTTTTTATTTTCTTTTTCTGAACCATCAAGCTCCACTATGAAAGTTCCAAGCTTTTGATCAAAATGGGATGAAAAAACAATTATGGAATGATATGTGTTTGATCCGTTTGCTTTTTCTAAAGTTGTCTTATCCGGAATCTCTCTATTGTTGCAAAAGGATACAAATTTTCTACACATTATTTTTTATTTTATTTTATTTTTGTATGAAATCTGTACTCACGATAACCGTATGAACAAAGATCGATACAGTACATTTCAAATCAGTTGGAGTTTTATACCTTACATCGTTGAGCACGATCTATACTTTTGTGTTCACGACAGACTCGAATCAACATCAGATAACGGCTCTTTTTGATCTGGCGTTGTAGCTGAGTGGGGTGGGGAAATTGGTCAAAATTTTTCCTTTTATACGAAAACAAATATCCTTCTACATATTAAATAATAACTAATCCACTTTGTAAAAATACAAATATAACACAGTTAATATAAAGATTTACCAAATTCAGTATAACGTCTATAAGAAATAACACAGCGAAAATATGATTCACTTGAAATATACAAATTTATTATATAATGCAAACACATTTAATCATTTAAAATTATTAAATGATGAAATAGCTATCTCAGATCATTGAAATAATTTATTACTCCATTATTATTTCTTTAATCGGTCATTGTTGACCCACGAGAGATATACTAGTTAAGATAAAAGTAACTGGTTTTTTTTTTTTTAATGAAACCAGTTACTAATTACAAAAAGTCAAATCAGAAATCCTGTGTATTGTAATTAGTAGTCAGACTTTTGGTGGAGCCGTATTGGCTCCATATAAAATGGGGGTAAAGTATGCCCAGACTTTAGCAAATGGGAATAATAATTAACAAATGTAAACATAAACTTCCCAATTGACCGGTCACCGCATCACTAGTCGCCCAGCTTTGTAAAATTCACCGTATCCTCAACCATCTAATTTGGACACGTTGAAATGTTTCCATATATAACATGGTAAGGTTGTAAGAATTATTATTATACTAGTAAGAGAACAGGCAGCTATAATATAATGCATGAAAATTTACTAACACATTTGGTCATAAAACTACTACGGTTTGGCCCTTTACAAGCAACTGCAAATTTACTTCATAGGATAGTTTTGGAATAGATCACCCTGTCAATTTCTAAATTGTTACGTGTCTTCATACCGGGATTAAGGATATACTAAGCACCACATTTCTTTAAATGGTACCTATACAAGGGTCTCTAACGAGGCTGACAAAAAACCATACAACCTACCAATGTCATTTTTATTTATCTAGGATACACGACGCTCTTCCGATCTCCTTGAGGTCCAACCCTTTGCTCCTTATCATTGGATAAACATTTTTGGAAAGATATTTGTCTTGTGTTCTCTATGTAAATTGATGCTCAACACCAAACATAGGTCCGTGAAGTATTTTGCCCACAATTAAAAATGCCATGACAAGTACATAGCTAAAAGTTGATGACTTGCTTTGCCCACAATTAAAAATGCCATGACAAGTACATAGCTAAAAGTTGATCACAAGTCAACACAGGACGTTTCCTATTCGAAAATGTCCACAGATCAGGGAAAGAAGCTATTAAGGATGGACACCATCGTCATGTCATTTTACATAACAGCTCTGTTAATGTGACACCATCGTCATGTCTACAAAGATGGACAGGAAGTATTAAGGATGAAAACAAGCTAATATATTAACTACTGTAATGCAACCATGTCCAGTATATTATAAAGCCAAACACCCGAGACAAGGATTATACTTGGTAGCTTGAAGCAACCACATGCTTTTTCTTCAATATTTTAGGCAGAGAGGAAAAACCACCTCATGTCATCACACAAAATGATACATTGCTCCAAGGTAGTACTTCAACCGGTAATTAAAAACTTAAACTAGAAGGGAAAAAGAGGCAGTTTACATAACAGCTGGATTAAATTGATTTGCATCTATTGAAACCTCTCAGAATGCTGGCATGAAATAATAGGAAAGCAACACTTTTTTGTTCAAGAGATGCAGAAACTCAAATCTTGATAGTTAACTGGTACACAGTAGCTAAGAAGCAATAATTATTACATACCACATTCATCCAACACATCACAACGAAATAGAAAGTTGCATGCTTCACCCACCAAAAAGCCCTGCATCAAGATTCAAGTCACATGTCAGTTAGCTAGCATGGATCCTTTCTCAATCATCAGTAATACATACCACATCTCACTATTGTTTGCTAACATAACAAATATGGAAATTAGGGCCCTGCAGATATGCATATGAGTTGGTCCCCACTAATAAAGGCATTTAATAAGTAGTTAAAAAACAATCTCAACTATCACTTTTGATGATAATAACCCATTCTGCATGACTTCTTTCATTAGTAGCTACTCGAGAGAAAACTGAGTGGCTAAAGACTCTGTCACTTCATAGACCTTAGTCTCCTCTCTTGATACTGAAGTTTAAAAGAGAGCCTGTAAATGTTACTAAAATCCATGCCAGAAAAGCTCCAAAATGTAATGACAGAACAAACACGAGTAACCATATGGATTCTCTTTGTCCAACCTATTCTTCCATCACATTTCTTTCTATCAGTATATTCGGCCCTTATCTTTTCACACCTTTCCATTAAAGCTAATTCAGCTACTCTCTATTGAGAATCTCCAAAAGAATCTAATAAAAAATTTCCATTTCTTAAATTTGTCACTTCCTGTAAATACATCGTCTTCTGTGAACCCTTCCATCCCCACATAAGTAACTTCCACAAAAGTTTCAATATCCACGTTAATTAAGAACGCTAAATGTGCAAGACACATATTCACAAATAACAATTTCGTTTGAGACAGACTTAAAAACTCTATCTTTCCCCAGGAATGAGCAACTAAACTGACCAACAGATCCATAAGTTTGTTATATAATCAACAATCACAATGTCAGATAATTACTCTTTATTATATATTTTCCCCCATTCCTGCTTTCCTTTAAAATGCCAATGCGATGTTAAACTTTCAGGAACCAATAAAGCGCAACAGATCCAGCAATCCAAAATTACAAATATCAATAACAATAAATCCCAATCGCTAACCCTATCCCAAGGCCAAACAAAACGAAGTAGTTGATTAATGCCAACGGAGAAAGACAAGATAGTGTAAAAGAAAGCTCGCCTCAAATCTAATGCGAAGAAGAACTGGGAGGTTTGGAATCAGAGGATTTCTTAGATGAAACGTAATCTGGCGGAGAGTATACAAGGGCGGCGATCATAGCTCCAGGTAGCACGCCGTATTTCGCCACCGCCGCCAGCTTCGTAACCAGCGGTTCTCCCTTCAGGGCGCCTAGCCCGAGCACCATCTTCCTGAATCCTTCCTTTTCCTTTGCCCTGCTCTGAGAAATACTGGTGAAAATCAACGCCGCCGGAATCTCTCTGCTGCCCCAGAAGCCTCTTACGATCGTTTTATGGTCTATAGATTTTGATTTCACAGGAGTGGATAGTACTACTGGGATTCGGAGTTTGAAGATCCGATTTACATGGTTTCGGACTTGGAGAGCCGGTTTCTTGTTATGGTCTTTGGGTTCAGGCCCAATCCCGAATCAACCCCTGGCCTGATCAAATGGGGCTTTTAGAATAATTTCTACGTAGAGAAAATTGTAGCGAGGGCCCTTACACCATTTTGAAATCTTCAAATAGGTCCTGCCATTTTACTTCTGACTGCTTGACGATTGACTAATCGGCTCTCGCACAATGAGAATAAGAGAGTATTTGATAGGACAGTTAAACCATTGATATATGAGATATATATATATATATATATATTCAAATGTGGTGGTCTCTTTTCATTGATGATTGCTTCTTCCTCTTAAGAATTTTCTGATAGTGAGGGACAGTGTTTTTGTATGAGGCTGTTGATCTCTATAGTCATGTCAAAAGTTAAATCAGCTATTAATTGTGTGGGAGCATCTTTTTTACAATAAAGATGTCTCTCTTTTTCTCTTTCTTGCATTTAAGTCTCAATTTAGTTTAAACAAGCAGTCAAATATGGCTCTCTTTCGTCACAATTGAGTCATATGCAAGTACTTAACTAAGATGGTGCTTGGTTGAGTTTAAAAAAAATAAATAAATAAACAAATAAAAATAATGGAATCATTTACTTTTTCTTGGTTGGGATTATTTATAAACTCAACCTTCTTAACTTCTACTTAATTTACCTTTTGGAAAAACAACTTCCTAGTCTGGCCAAACAAGCACTTCCAAATAAGATTCACCTATCCAAATAAGATTCACTTGCCTCTTAAAATATTATAAGAAGATCATATATGCAGCATAAAATTACAACGATAACAACCATAATGTACAAAAGGAAAATCAAGAATATTGAATTACAATTTGACACAGCAATGAACAAATCCGAAATATTAGACACATGATATTAATGTCTGAAGAAACGAAAACTTGGGATTCATTTGAATTTCTTTTGGATGCCGCTTCCATCAATAGTCGGGCCATCGGTACCGGTGCCACGATGAACCGTGGGGCTCAAATGCCCTTGAACCCCATAACCGTGGCTTTTATATTCCTCCAAGTCAGTGTATTTTAGAAAGGGACTGCTCTCCAATGGCAATCCCTGCAATGTTACATGCCCCTGCTTTTCAGGTTGCATTTTCTCAGGTCTTCTCATTTGTTGCTGCTGTCCCCCTTCACTTTCCATGGCTTCTTCTTCTTCTCCTCAAAGTCTTATGTGATTAGTTAATGTTCAGGTGAATATGTTATTTATCCATGCATGCTGATAACTCATATCCATTAAGGGTACCTATAAGTCTGTTCAACCTATTATTTCTCTTCATGGTTTAAAAATATGGAAACAAGAAAATATTGGATTGCCAGAGGCCCACGACTATTTATAGTATTTTACTTCTTTTAGTGCTTGTATCAATGTATGGAATCTAAAAGAGCAATCTTCTTCTTTTATAGAGTGGTGTTTGGGTCAAGTACATGAGACTCGTTTAAATGGACTTATATAATTTAACACCGATATGATATATAGTGTGGAATGTTAAGATAATCAAATAACTTTTTGCCCGCATGGCCTTGTTTTGGCTTAGAGCTTGTAGAATTTAAGTCGTGGAACCAACAAATTGGGCACTTAGAATTGTCTTGAGTTAACAGACACTTCATTGGGACCAAAACCAACCAATATGTCAACTAATTATTTTCTCACTTCAGACCACATTGTAAAGAAAACAGTGGAAAAGGAACTCCATGGATGACGGCATTTTAACCGGAACATGTTCAGTAACGGCGATTAGATAGCAGTTGAACCCAAAAAACCCTTTATCCTTTTCGTATTATCCCCCTTTCGGAGGGACTTTTGGCGCAAATAATAATTAACTGGTAAGTTATAAATGTAGCAATTAATTCTGTGGCAATGTTCCTTTCTCTTTCAGTTAGAGACTTTGAGGGTAGAAGAGGAAGAAACAACGTTATTGCCTTGCCCTTCACATATTAAACCCAGACAAATTTCTGGCTAAGAAAGCACCAGCTACTTTGTAGAGGTTTATCATAAATGGAAGTTTCTTGACCCCAAAAAATTTCCTCAGTTTTTATCTTCTTTCGTATCGGTCTCCATCTCCATCTCCCTGCCTCAAGTTTGTAACTTTGATATCTTCATAACTATTTGCCGAGCTTTTCTGTGCTTTGTTGTTTTTACTATGGCGGCAGATAATCCGGGCAGAAGAAATTCCAGCACTCAGTTGTTGCAAGAACTTGAGGCACTTAGTGAGTCCCTCTACCAGTCCCACATTTCGACTACTGCACGAAGAACTGCCTCTCTTGCACTCCCAAGAAGTGCAGTGCCTCCAATCTCCACCAATGATGAAACTACTGCTGCAAAAGTGGATGAAAGGATCAAACCAAAACCGAGGTCAAGGCGTTTGTCCCTGTCTCCTTGGCATTCTCGGCCAAAGCTCGAGGAGGAAGATGAGCCGAGAGAACGAAGTACTGTTTCGTCTCGTAAAGACACGAAGAAGTTGACTGATGAATCAGATACATCAGAGAAAAAAGGAATCTGGAAATGGAAGCCAATACGAGCACTTGCTCATATTGGAATGCAGAAGCTGAGTTGTTTGTTCTCTGTGGAAGTTGTCACAGTTCAGGATCTTCCTGCTTCTATGAACGGCCTTCGGTTGTCTGTCTGTGTAAGGAAGAAAGAAAGCAGGGACGGTGCGGTGCAGACAATGCCATCAAGGGTTTCTCAGGGTGCAGCTGATTTTGAAGAGACACTGTTCATTAGGTGCCATATTTATTTCACCCCGGGCAGCGGAACACACATGAAGTTCGAACCCCGTCCATTTTTGATATATGTGTTTGCAGTTGATGCTGAGGAGCTTGACTTTGGAAGAAGTTCTGTAGACTTAAGTCACTTAATTCAGAACTCCATAGAGAAGAGCTTTGAAGGTACCAGAATTCGGCAATGGGATACAACCTTCAATCTCTCAGGAAAGGCCAAGGGAGGTGAACTTGTTCTGAAATTGGGGTTCCAGATTATGGAGAAAGATGGAGGTATTGGAATATATAGTCAGGCAGATGGCCAGAAGTCGGGAAGGAATAGGAATAACTCACCTTCTATTGCCCGTAGACACTCAAAATCATCCTTCAGTGTTCCGAGTCCAAGAATGACAAGCCGGGCAGAAGCTTGGACTCCTTCACAGAAAGAAGCCACATCAGATCTTCAAGGAATTGATGACTTGAATCTGGATGAACCTGCTCCAGCAACTTCAACTCCTAAGACCCAGCAGTCCGAGGAACAAGAAATAAAATTAGAGGATGATCTCCCAGACTTTGAAGTTGTAGATAAAGGAGTTGAAATCCAAGATAAAGATGAAGATGGGCAATCAGAAGAAAACTCTGATAAAAGATCTGTCTCAAGTGAGGTTGTCAAGGAAATTGTGCATGATCAATTCCACTTGACAAGATTGTCAGAGCTTGATTCAATTGCTCAGCAGATAAAAGCTCTTGAATCTATGATGGGGGAAGAATCAGCAGATAAACCAGATGAAGAAACAGCATCCCAAATATTAGATGCAGATGAAGAAACAGTGACTAGAGAATTCCTACAGATGCTTGAGGTCGCTGAAGCTAATAAATATAAGATCAATCCCGAAGCCCTTTCTCCCAAGCTCAAAAGCAATGAAGATAAAGAAGAGACAGAATCTAATATTTTCCTACCAGATCTTGGTAAAGGATTGGGATGTGTTATTCAAACACGAAATGGAGGCTACTTGGCAGCAATGAATCCTCTGGATACTCCAATGGCTCGTAAAGACACACCAAAACTCGCGATGCAGATTTCTAAACCATTCATTCTCCAGTCAATCAAGAATGGATTTGAGTTATTGCAGAAGATGGCGGCTATGGGTCTTGAAGAACTTAG
>CAVNYN010212888.1:0-10542 GCA_963692815.1 Nyctanthes arbor-tristis
TAACTGCATATAAAAAATAATTATCCATTAACAAATCAGTTAAAAAGAAAATAGTCTAATCCAAATTAAGAAATACTTCATATATAAGATATATTTATATTAAAAAAATTGAATTAAAAATAAAAAACCGCTTTGAATATAGATAAATTTATCAAAATACCTAAGAAGATAAGATATATATCGAGTATACGATAAGATATACATTCAGCATAGATTTTACCGCATAATTTACTTAACATGTAAGTAAAAGTCTAAAATGACCTTCACTTACACGCTTTTGGTGGGAAAAATACGGTACAAAGGTACCACAGACTAATTTCCTTTTATATATATAATAATATATAGGAGTAACATGAAAAATACAAATGATTTTTAAACACTTTTTAAAATTAAGGTAGTTGAGGTTTTTTTTTTTAAAAAATCAAGGGTTTTAAGTATTTTTACAACACAACTATCACAATCACTAAAACACCAGGTCACATTAAAATAACTCGCCAAAACACTGAGTCACGCCAAAACAGCTCGCCAAAACACTGAGTCACATTAAAAAAACTCGCTAAAATTCTGATTAACAACAAAAATAACTCGCAAAAAATATCGAGTCAACATAAAAAAACAACTCTAAAACACTGAATCACAAAAAAAAAAAAAAAAGCTCGCCAAAAACACCGAGTAACAACAAAAGTATTTCACCAAACGCAAAGTCAAAATCAAACAAAACTCCAAAACACTTCGTCACAACAGAACAACTCATCAAAACAGTGAGTTACAATAAAAACAACTCGCCAAAACAACGTGTCGCAACAAAACAACTCACTGAAACAACTGCAATAAAACATCACAACAACCACACTACACCACCAACCACCCACTACCCCCCACCGCCGGTCACAATAGCACCACCACAACTCGCCGGAATCACCACACAGTAATGTGAAATCAAATTCATGATCTAAATTGTGACTCATCACAACACAATAAAAAAAAAAAAAAGCAATTGAACTGTTATCACCACACCGATTTCTTCAAATACTTTATACAAAGAAAGTGTTGATCTTGTAAGGAAATACAAAAATACAAGTCGATTTGATTCTTTGGAAAATACAAATAGTAAAATAAGCTTGAAGATCGCAAAAATAGATTATGGGGTAATTCCCAAATATATGGCATTCCTCCACGGAGCTTTCACGATCCTAGCGGGTCTTGTTGCGTCGCCGCCGCCACAGCATCGACAGAAGCAGAAGCAGGTGACAAGGAGAAGCACCACCGCTAGCAAGTAGTAGATCTTTTTGCCTCTTATCTCCGCCGGGAACACCTTGTCCAACCAAGCCACCACCAAAGTCTTCCATATCCATTAGTAAATCCTTCAGCTTTCTGAAAACAAAAGTTCATTCACACAACACAATTACTATTTAGAACCCAAATCTAACTCCGAATCAAACTAATCATATTTAATTGTCCTCCGCAAATTAAGGTTTTGAAATCCTAATTCATCGAATCTAAAAATTTCTCACCGTTGATAAACACAAATCAGACCGTAGATGCGTATTTGATAGAACTCAGATTTATGATATAAAGAGAGAAAATCGCTGGAGAGATGAAGGGAAGTTTCTCTTTCGCAGAGACATTCGCTGGATAAAGTGAGATGCCGTATAGAATCGCCGATGCCGGATGAGAGAGATAGAAATTAATGGCAGATTCTAACACACACACACACACAGAGGGGATGTGATTTGACGATCTATTCTGAACGTGGGTTGGTTGTGTGTGATGTTGGTGTACCTGATTTTTCCAAAGTTGTAAATTGGTACCTGATTTTTAAGAAGGGGTATCAAAATCACCTTATTTTCCTAATTATTCCTAATATATATATATAATAGATAAAAGGAGAAAAAGAAACATAATAAGAGACGGAAATAAACAAAGTAAGAAACAATTGTGTTTTTCCCTAATATTGATAGATCATGGTAGGTCATTTGACAAGGGGATAATGGTGAAATTTTACTCTTGCCAACACATGCATTGATTATAATTCCTATTGTTTCATTTTACTTGACGAAGGGCATGGGTGATTAGTACGAGCTTTTTCCTACGTATTCTACTCATTCAAATCTTGTGGTGTTAGCAGTAACTAGATGTACCATTTTCGTCTTGTCATACATTCACAAAATAGAAAAAATGGAGTCATTGAGAAAAGAATTAATATGTTTGGAGAATCAATTGAGTACATTTTCTTAGTTTACAACAAAAAATATTGAGGTAAGCACCACACATACCACCCACTTGTGAATTATTATTGCATTAATAATAGCAAAATTAAAGAATTTAGATATTGATTGATGTCACAGGTACGTGAAAATATTCGATACTCTAAGAATACCCCGTTAAGGTACTTCAAACGAATGAGCAACCAACACATGAGTTCAAGAGTTCCAAAATGAGGCTCAAGAATCCACTTGTGGGTTCCTCTAGGGTATTCCTGGAGTATCTAGTGTACGATGTACACGTGACTTGGCTATTTTATATTGGTTTTCGAGCTCATGTATCCGACTCTATAGAAAAACTATGGTGATACTTGTGACATTTCTCTAATATATATAAAAATATAAATATCACATAATTTTGTGGTGGCACTTCATTATATAATATATATAAATATCACATAATTTTGTGGTGGCACTTCATTATATAATATCCATGTTGTGAATTGACCCGTTACGCATCGTTTGTTTTTCATTTTCGTTTTCTTTTTCTTTTTCCTTTCTGAAAGGAATAGATTAAACATGATCATTATTTATTTATTTACATATTAAACGTGATCAAATTGAGAGAACACGCACGCTAAATTGTGCAATTTGTTTATTTGTACCTGTATTGCAAATAATTATTAATTAATTGCATACATTTCGTGTCTACATCACTACCTTCGATCCCACTTATCATAAAGAAATAAAAAGTATTAACTATGTTAGCCTTTAATGTTTTAAGTGCTGGAAAATATAGGCAGAATAATGTTGGTCAACAATTAAGAAATTGATGCTCATATTGTACCCTAATGAAGTTCTTTTTTGTGCCCATGGAATTTTTTTATTTTTTTTAGGGAAATATCTTGATTTGAAAATCCAAACCTCAAATACAGATGTTATTAATATACAAAAGCAAATACAACGAAAGGAGGGGCATTTTAATTGATAAATGCTACCAGTCTAAATGAGGTCAACCTTTTAATGTCTTGAATGCATCTGGCTTTATGCGTTGGTGGAATAAAATTGGTATTTATCACTAATTGGAAAACTTATGTTGGCAATGTTATGTGAGGTGTAAACTAATCGAATTACAAGTTGATCTTTGAAATCGTATGTGAATATGATCTGCGTATGCGAATGTCAGATCATATAATTAATGGTGCCTAGTTGGACCTATGTGTTGCAAAAATAAGTTGTGAATTATTAACACACATAAATCATGTGATGAAAAGACGAAGAGACTATAACTTATGATTAATGGACTTTTGACTATTCAGTGAAAAGTCATTGCAATTCCTCGTTAGCATAAATTCACTCGTAATTTATGAATGAATTCGCAAGTCTTCTTCTTACGTATACTATTTCTCTCCATTTCTCCACGCACTTGAACCTGTCACTAATCCATAAAAGGTAGAATTTTTGTAAAATATTTAGATTCCACTTTTACCCCTACCATTTTCTTTTAATTCCCAATTTGCCCTTTCTTTTTTATTACACTTCATTTATTGTACTCTATTGAATTAATCACAATATATTAAAATATTTTGAAGAAATTAAAATATTGTGAAGCTAAAATATTACTGTCTATTTATTACAATATTATTAATCAATTATTATAAAGAAATTAAACTAACGCATTGTGAAAGTTTCCTTGAAACAATTTGTATTTATAATATTGTTTTAAACTTCAGTGTAGTATTTGATTTCAATTTCAACTATTATTTTATGGTATGGTAAATTGTAACTGTCTTTTGAATATATTTTTTTAATTTCAAATTCTATTTTTTCTTTTAATCCCACAATATTTCCTTAATTTCAATTAGTGTATTGTTTAAATTCAATTCCAAGATTAATATTTAGTTTTTATTGTGGTTAATTTTAGGTCAATTTCAAGATTAAAACCACAATATTAAATACAAAGCTACCATATTATTATCCCTTTAAATTAGTATTTTTTAAGAAATTTGTTTAAATAATACGTTTTAATAAATCATAAATGATTCCATCAAAAAAAAAAGAAAAGAAAAGAAATCATAAATGATTATAATTTTTTTTATTGAAGAAGCAATGATATTATAGACTTAAATATATTTAAATACTTATTTATTATTCTAAGTTTTGTCTATTATACTATATGTTGTCATACAGCATGCAAAGCACATTTAAATTACTTGTTGCTAAAAAGGGTTCTTGCTCCTCAAACCGTTAGTATTACAGTGATTTAGTTTAACCACAATTTCAGTATACTGTAGTAGAAATCGTCGGTAATCTGAAACGGAAAAGACATCGTCTTAAATTTCTGACGGTGTCAAGTAGGTCATTGGAAATTTTCCAACGAAAACATTTGTCATCGTAAATTTCTAACAACAAAAGAAGCCGTCAAAAGTTTCCGACGGCTTCACTTTCCCATGGAAAAAATTTCCAATGGCCTTAGTTTTCCGTCAGAAATATTTCCGATGGCTTCATAAATTTGTTATTGAGTTCCCGACAGATTACAAAATTTGTTAGAAACACGCTTCTTAAAAATATTTTAATCCTTCTTGGCAATTCTTGAAAATTTTCCTTCTTTATAATATACTAAATATAGTTAGTTAAACTTTTTTTTCAAAAAAATTTAAAGATGCTTTTTTAATTTCCCACCCCACCCCATGCCCCCTTAGTACCAAAAAAATGTTATAATATGCACAATGTTCTATAGTAAAATGTATAGACCGCCAAAAAATACTATATATGTTAACCTCTATATGTATCTATAATAAAAAATGTTATGAATAATTAAAACTTCTGACAGAAGTAAACATCAAACATAAAATCTCAATCTGCATAATGACAATTTCTAGTTATGGAATTTTGAAGGTATGAGCAGTTAGGTCCTCCCCGACTGCTCTTCCGATCTAACACATGTGTGCTTTGTGCACATAGACTCATTTCCGTGCTCATTCCCACATGACTGTACAATTGTCTTCTTTAATGGTAATGTGGTTTATCCAATGAAAAAATATAAATATAAAACAAAAACTTTAAAATCATCGATGAAGATTTCATTTGGTTTTTTGGTGGTTAAGATTTAAAACAACAGTTGTAAATAAAATTCTTCATTACTTAATTGTTTTTTTAAAAAAAAATCACATTTTTATTATTAAAAAAATATTTAATAGTTTTAATTTTTTTTAGTTTTAATTAACAATGAACTAGATTCTCACTTATGCGTTACACTAAAGGAATATATATAAAATTATTTACAAAAAATAATATGAAATTTCATAAATTTTTTTATGATGAAATTTTATAAGGTTACATTACCCAACAAGAAATAATTAATTTTTAACATTAACTAAATAATAATGTAATTTTTTCTTCTCATCTTAAGGTAACCACAGTTTACGATAAATTTTGTCCCAATTATTATCATTAAAACAAATAAATTTCATTTATTTTTTGTGCTAATTTAGATAAATGACATCGTACGAAATAATTGCTAGTTGGGAGGTTTACACTGTGAAAATATTTTTTTAAACCAATAAAGTCAGATAGTTTGAAGGTTATATAATTTAATAATACATAAAAAGTAATCATGTATAAAATAGTTGTAGTTATTAATATTCACTTACATCCGGAGAATCAAGGGAAAATTACAATTATAATTTTCAATTAATGTAAACTAACAATATATATATGTTTAATTTCTATTGATTATAAATTACAAATTTTAAGAAATGTTAGACAATTGCTTAATCAAATTTATCTATAAATTAAATAATTAAATGGTGATAATTATCTATTAGTTATTAAATTTGATAGTGAATCTTATTTTAAGATGGTGAATGGATAAGAGAAAAGTGAATAATTTTTTTTTTAAAAAATTGAAAAATTTAGAATACAACACATGTTACCGCAATGTGAAATAAAATGTCTAAAAGGACTGTACTAATAGATTTTTTGACGAAAAACTACGGTACAAAGGTGCCATAGCTCCTTTCATTTAATTAACATATAGATGTTATATAGTGTAGAAAATCAGTGTAAAAAAAATTATATTAACTAACACATACAAATAAATTTCGAGCATAAATGACATTAACAAAAGTTTAATTATAAGAACCACAATGTCTAAAAAGGACAATTCATTATTTTTAAATTGGCACAATTCCTAAAAGACACTTTATATATATTTTGGGGCAACATGTTAACAAAAACATATGTTAGCCAACGATTTGGTTGAATCCCCAACTGCTCACATTTGGGGAGACATAATTCTCACGGGCTTGTGGGTGGGCTTTGCGGGTTTACAGGCTTTAGCGGTCTACGTGTCTAGGTGCGGGCTTGTGGGATCTGCTGGATTGTGCTCACGGGATGGGTCAGACAATGAATTTTTTAAATAATTAATTTTTCTAATGTCCATCGAAAGCTTCTGACGGAGACTTTTTTGTCAGAAAATTTCTGACGGATTATGTTTTCCGTCAGAACTTTCCAATGGTTGACGTCCGTCAGAATATTTTCCAATGGACTTTGCTATTTTTGACGAGTACAAAATTTCCGTCAGAAAGCATTACCGACATGACCTTCAACAATAAGATTTAGGACGGCCTTTTTCCATCGGTAATGACCTTTTCTGAAGGAAATTCAGGCTTTAGTGGCAAATTTTGCCATCGCTGAAGCGCATTTTTTTAGCAGTTATATGAAAAGATGTAAGCAAATGAACATGAGAATCCCACATTTACCTCAAAGCTTTGTTTGTTTACGATTCCTTTTTTCTTTTGTGCTAGATAAAGAAGTAGAGCACAAAAAGTTAAAACAAAAGAATAATGGTATTGAACCATAATATATATGCACCCAAATATACATATTTATGTTGAATTGAATTAAATATTACTTATTATTACAAATTAAGTGCTTGAGGTTAAGAAATGAAAAGGATAAAGATAAGTATGATTTAATTATTAATATTTATAGCTTTTTTTTATTTATTAATTTAATATTCTGATCTTGAACTTTAATTATCTACGGTAATTTTTAAATAGTTTCTTTTCTTTTTCCTTTTTGTTTTTTTAATGCCTATCATTTAACATATAGATTTTTCTGTTTGCCAAAAAATATATATATAGATTTTCTTTTTTTCCCCTTGACTCCAGGTCTTAATTGAATATTGTGGACTTTTTATTTATTTATTTATTTTTTTTTTGGAGACAATATTCCAAATTTGCAAACGATTTTTAAGAACATTTCAATATATGTTCATATCATTTATAACCTTATTAGATTAGGTGTGTAATGTGTGGTTGTTTAGTTTCTACGGAGGCTTCTAGGATTCTTTAAATTATGCATAGTTATTGCTTTAATGAATTTTTTATTCTAATAATTGAATGCGTTTATATTAGTTGCTTTTATTTCTTGTTAAGTTTATATTTGATGTTAAGAAATGAAAAGCCAATTGACTTTTGGAATTCTTATATTATATTTCCTACTACTATAATAATATGTTATAAAGTAAATATATAACAATATGTTATATTTGTTAAGTTTATATAATAGTTGCATTTATTTATGTGTTTAGTTATTACGGTTAAATTGGACTTTCAACTCAAAATAGAGTGGTAGATAAGGCAATCAAAAGTTTCTCAGGTATCCAGCTTTTTAATATACCAGTTGTAACCAACGTGCGTTACATGTTGTTTTGAGAATTCCTCTTTTTCAATTTTATCTAATATATATTTAATAAAATATTGAGAGAATAAAATGTGATAAAAAAACAATTAAAATAAAACTAGATCCAATGATTATGCACAAAAATGTAATTGATTAATAAATATTTATGTTAGGTTCTAAGAATCATATGACAAGAATAAAATAGATAAAGAATAGTTATAAAAAATGATAAAAAAAATTAAGAAACAAATAACGCAAAAATTAGGAATAATGCTGAAATCATCATGTAAAATTAACTCTCATGTTACCAAAATTGATTGGATCATATTAAATAACCAACTAATATACATATATACATACATATATAAATATATAATAAAACATTAACAATAATTAATAACTAATGACATTTTTGGAAATGGAAAAAAATACAGATGATAGAAGTAGAAAATGAATGTTTTACACTTATCCCCCTTTTATATTGTAGTGATTGTAGATAGATAATGAATTGTTCCGTATATGCTCGTTTTGGTGTCTCGTAAATCATGATTCAACATTATAATATATGATATTTATTTATAGCTAATTTCCTGAGAAAAACTAGCGAGTTCAACCGAGTCGGGTTTTCGGTTGAGTAGGGTCTGCCGGATTCCCGGATCATGTGCCCAGCCCTATACGTAACTGGATATTCTAAAGTGATGAATTTTATAATAAATAATAATACTAATAATCATAATAACCTGTCGTATAATATTTTTTTATTTACTCTACTTTCAAAATGAGCAAAATCATTTTTAGATGATAAATAAATAAACAAGCTATTATAAGACATTTATCATATGTACTCAAGCCTTAAATTGATGAAATGCGATACAACACGCCTAGCTATCATTCTTTATTGGAATTCCAAGTTTAATTTTATTGATTTTATTATTCTTTACTTGGAATGAGAAGTCTATTTTTTATTACTTTGACCAACACTGATTTATAGATTAAAAGTGATAGCTTAAATGATGATTAAGAGCGCCTTTATTAGGATAAGATCTTGAGTTCTATTATGTATAATAGCTATAACTGTGAGTTCGTGATAAAAAAAGGTCAACTGTGGGTTGGCAAAGAATCAGAATTTTATAATCTTTCATATTATTCTCTAGTAGGGAACAAGAGTTGATTTACCTTTTTTTTTTTCCAAATGAGTAAGAATTTAGTATTTGAATAGAATCATGATTTTAACCAAAGACATTCACCACACCCAAATTTAAAATGTGATACACGCTTGTATATATATTCCTTTCTTGGGATGAGGAGGTAATTGTCATTATCACCAAAAATTAAAGAGAATTAGACACTTATTTCCCGGTAACATTTTCAAAGAACTCTATTTCTTTCTAGTTTTCTTTCCTCAAGTTTTAATTCTTTCTTATTATAAAAGATCATTTTGAATTTGTTCGGATGTTTATTTGTCCTCTTCAGGAGATATAAATGTGTGTTCGTGTGTGGAGTCGTATATAGTTTAAAGCATATGTATATATTATTTATTTTGGATGCAGAGACCAGAAGCCACAATCATACTTTTCTTTAAGAAATTTCACCCCATGAATACTTTAAGTTTAAAGTATATGTATAGTTTAAAGTATATGTATATATTCTTTATTTTGGATGCAGAGACCAGAAGTCACAATAATCCTTTTCTTTAAGAAATTTCACCGTATGAATCTTTCTTGAGTTTAAAAATAATTAAATAACTAGTGGGATTCATGAAATGACAAATAGCCGTATTCAATCGCTTTCATATAACAAAACATCAACAGTGTTTATATTTACTGTGAGCAAAACTCTAGAGTTAATTTACAATTTTGATGATTGAGGGTACGTGGAGAGGATCAAAGTGATAAAGTAACTAATGTCGAAGTTTGTAATACTCTCTCATATTTTAATTATTGATCTCCATCTAGTTTACTTTTCCCTTATAATGGGGAACAATTTAATAAATGTTTGAATGGATTGATTGAAGAGATTCATGACATGGTGGATTGAATACATGGAAATGTGAAAAATAGTAATAAATTATAGAGAATATATATATATATATATATTGAATTTTATATTAGTGAAAAATAAGTTGTGGAAAATGAGGCTTTATTAAAAAAAAGAAAAAAGAAAAAATCATTTCATATCAAAAGCATTTCATATTTGATCCAGCGTAGCGGGGGTGGCCACCCCGATCTCCGGCTACCCCCGAGATCAAAAAATCTCACTCTTACCCTACAAAAGATCTTCAAATCTTTTTAGTATTTCAGCTAGGGGTTGTCAAGTTCCGTCAAGTTTTAGCTCCCCCTTCTATAATTCCTACCTACGCCCCTAGATCCAGGCTGGTTAATTTTTAAAGAAAAACCATTCTTCAGTTTCAGAATGTTTTTGGGCTTTTATCACTAATTTCAGTTCTAGCATCAAAGGGTCCTGCCAGTATGAATAATTTATGCCGGTAATCAACAGGTTTTGTTCAGCAAAAGGATAATTGAATTTTGCTAATGAATATTGGATCTGGAAATTAAATGAAATTTTATTTTTTGCCATTTTCAGTTTCTTAGCCTGAATGCCTCGCGTAACGCTCCACACATTCCTAAAAACTAAAGGGGAAAAAGTCCAG
>CAVNYN010212889.1:0-68321 GCA_963692815.1 Nyctanthes arbor-tristis
CCCCACCGTCCCCCCCCCCCCCCCCACCAAAAAAAAAAAAAAAAAAAAACCAAAAAAAGGGGCGGCGGAGGGGATTAAGCTCGTGTTGGTTGATTTCGCATTACTCAAATAGCAAATTTTTAGTCATTCTATCTAGCGGTTCTTTTTTCACCATAATAGCCTTTATTGTTGAAATTATTCTTTTTGCAGGTGGCACAATCATCTTAATCCCTCAATAAACAAAGAAGCTTGGACACAAGAAGAAGAATTGGCATTGGTTCGCGCCCATCAAATATATGGGAACAAGTGGGCGGAGTTAACAAAATTCTTGCCTGGAAGGTGTACAATCAATTGCAGCTAGAATTGGATATTCTGTAGTTGAATATATTTTATTTTTTCTGGCTTATAACGTCTTCAATTTTTTTTAATACATGTCCTCTAGTTGCTGAATCTTGGATATTTACTTATATGAATTCTATATCTATTTATATGACTATCAGGACCGACAATGCAATCAAAAATCACTGGAACAGTTCTGTCAAAAAGAAACTTGACATGTTTTTGGCGTCAGGCTTACTCTCGCAATTTCAAGGTCCACCTCATGCCAGCCAACTTAATCAATCAACTGCTTCTTCTTCAAAGGTGCAACAGAGTAGTGAAGATGATAGTGCTGTCAAAGATAGAGTAGAAGGGGAAGAAGCATCTGAATGCAGTCAGGGCTCAAATGTTATTGGTTTTTCTCAATCTTCTAATGACATGGCGTATGTAATTATGCAGAATAGAGGTGATTGCAGGGTGACTGAAGACATGAGTCATGAAAAAGATCCAAGCTCCAGTCTAGTTCCATGTCCTGAAGATTACCGTCCGACTTTCCAAGAGCCTTCATTTTCCATGCCTGAAGTTCCTTGTGAATTGGGTGATTCTGCAAAGTTTCTGGAACATGATTTTTCTCTAGACTGGGGAAGTTTTACAGGAAAAGACTGGCAAGTTAATCCAAACGAGTTACTTGACATTTCTTTGTTGGATCTGGGTCAAGAATCATCTGCACCATTCATGCAAGCTTTAATCGGCAACAATGATCATGGAACTATACCCATTCAACCAGACACTTCCATGGGCTTGACTGCTTCTACTTCAGTGGGAAACGTGGTTGTGAGTTCTGGTACACCTAATCCAATTGTTAATTCAGATTGCAGAATGATGTATCCCGAGCCAGGACATGATGGATGTTGTCCCTCCGAGAATGTAGTAAACTGTACTGATGGGCCTACAGATTCATTACCTTACCAGTGTCCAAATTTTCAGATCCCTGAAAATGGGACATTTGCTTCACAATCGTGCTGTTTTATGAGTTCTGATATACTGGAAGCAACATTTGGTCTAACTCCCCCAGTTCCTACGCAACTACCTCCTGCTGATGGTTCACTAATTTTTGTTACGGACTCAAATCAGTGCAATAATTCCTTGCATGGAAATGTGGAGCCAGACTCCATTCCAAATACGCACAATGGCTTCGTTTATGCTAATGAGCCAGGCTATTTTCCTTGTGATGATGGCTCTGATACCATGCATGTGAAAGATCAACAAGAAGGGGTGAAAGACTCGCCTAGATTAGTTCCCGTTAATGATTTTGGTTCAGCACCATCGACAGACATTCAAACTGGTCCTTCCTTGGATGAAGATCCGGTTATAACAGATGAACACAGGGATTCAGGAGTTCTATTCTATGAGCCTCCTCGTTTTCCAAGTTTAGATATTCCATTCTTCAGTTGTGATCTTATTCACTCTGCCACTGACATGCAGCAAGAGTACAGTCCGCTTGGCATCCGCCAGCTTATGATATCTTCCATGACTCCATTCAAGTTGTGGGACTCGCCATCCAAGGATAGTAGCCCAGATGCTGTTCTGAAGAGTGCTGCTAAAACTTTTACAGGAACGCCATCTATACTGAAGAAAAGACACCGTGACTTGGTTTCTCCATTGTCAGAAAAGAGAAATGAAAAGAAGCTTGGAAGTGATTTAATGCAGGAGTCTTTTTCAAACTTGACCAGTGACTTTTCTCGATTGGGAGTCATGTTTGATGAGTGTGTAAACCAGAAAATATCAACAATTTTGTCATCACCAGACGACAAAGAAAACTGTGAAGCCTCTTGCATGGAAAAAGAAAATTTGAATCCTAACTTTGCAAAGGGGAGCACAGAAATTTCAGAAATCAGAATCATAGATAAAATGTTTGGCAGCAATGAGGCTTTCAAGAAGACAAAAGAACCAAACACTACTACAGATGTCAATAACAATGTTGGAGGCAAGGATGGAATGGAAAACGTGAGTACTTTTTCTTCTCAATTGGGATGGGAAAAGGTTTGATTGTTGGAGGTCATTAATAGCTTGTTCTCCATGGGTACTTTGTTCGCTACAAATTTTATCAACAAATCAAACTCATATCAGCTACACACTCTATAAACAATAATTTTTCACATTTCCCTATACACTTTTTCACCACAAATTTCAAACTGCAATCTTTTTTCACCCAAAAAGCTAGAAAAATCTAGCAAATAAAAATAGTTGCTAAGTATCAAGTTTCCTCTGAATATTCAGAGAAATAACTTATGAGAAAGAAAAGTTAGAAGCTTACCTTGTTCCATAAAATTTCTTACTTATTTTCTTCATGAAATTCTTGCTTCTATGTGGCTTTTCTTTTCAAAAGGTCTTGGCTGCTTGGGCTTGCATGCACACAGTAATATAGAGAAGTCTCATAATCTCTTACTGGATTTTATGAAATTCGTTAGATTTTTTATTTCAGACACAAAGTTCGGGACTCTTATCTGAAATAATGAATGAGCAAAAGCTTAATTCGATCAAAGAGAACCTACCTCCATTTGTTACTTATAGTGAAAGTTTTCTAATCTGATATTTTTCTTATTTTCCTTCATTATAGGTAAAAGAGTTAAGTGGACTCCTTGTTGAACATGATGCAAATGATTTGATATTCTTCTCTCCTGAACGGTTTGGAATTAAAAGTGGGAAAGGAATCAGTTTAAGTGCTAAGGCTATTGGAAATAAGTTTTCTGGAAGACTAGATGCTGCACCAAAACATTTAACTATTTTATCTTCTTCAGAGGTTCCCTGTTTGTCTGTTGTTTGCTCTCCTCAGATGGGTGCTAAGAAGGAAGGCACTAGTTTGGCATTAACAACTTCATCTTTACGATCAACAAGTTCTTTGAATAATAAGGATGAAGATTCTAGCAAAGATGTACATATTCATGACAAAAGCATGTAAGTTACTGCAGTGCCATATTTCTGTTACTTTTGTTTTTTGCTTTTGTTCATTAACTTGCCAAGAATTATAATTTAAATGGATTTTCTTTCCTTTTCTGTTTCTTTTTTAAACTATTACTAGGTTCGAAGGCACACCGTTCAAAATAAATATCGAATCTCCTTCCGCTTGGAAATCTCCTTGGTTTATTAATTCTTTTCTACCAGGTCCCCGAGTAGACAAAGATATAAAAATTGAGGTATAGTAAAATCTCTTAAATACTTTCTTTGGTATTTTGCATATAGTCAGTCTGGGATAATCTGGGATAATCCATATTTTACTTTTATATCTCATAGTTAGAGTTTTTGGTAGGACATTGGATATTTTATGAGCCCAGTGGACCAAAGTTACGATGCAATTGGGTTAATGAAGCAGTTAGGTGAGCAGACTGCATCAGCATTTGCAGATGCCCAAGAAATTTTGGGAGATGAAACTCCCGAAACAATACTGAAGGGGAAGTGCTATGCAAATCAGGAAGCAGATAAAGAGAACATTTCCAGTCCAAATTGCCAGACAGCACACCGTCTCTCAACTTCAAATATACTGGTATGAGAAAAACACACACACACACACACAAAAAAAGGGGCCATTTTTAACAACTTTTGTTTGTGCAATCAAGGTTCTGCTAACTTCTTTTCCTTTTGATATATAATTTCCTGAGCTGTTGGAGTTGCTTAAGAAAAAAGTAACTTTTTAACTTAAAAATGGGAAAATATGCCGTGCAAACATGTTCATATCGACTTTTTATTATGGGTGAAATCTCTGCAAAATTTTATATAAATCCATTTGCTTGCAGTCATTTAAGTATTTCACGTAACCAATTACTAATTGATGAATCTTCACAGACGGAGAGGCGCACACTTGATTTTAGCGAATGTGGAACGCCTGAAAAAGAACCAGAAAAGCATTCTGAAAACTTCTCTTGCAGCATTAATTTCTCGAGCCCCTCTTCTTACCTGTTGAAGAATTGCAGGTAAGCAGGCAGGCACGTGATTGCAGTAAAATTAAAGCGGCTTTTTATGTGTATCTTTATATGGGGTAAAATTCAATTGATTTTGTTGTCCAATTGGAGTTGAAAAACATGGAGTTCTTATATAGTTTTTTTTCTTGAGATACATGGATTCAATTATTTATTACTCAATTTCATATAGGCTCTATTGAGCACTCAATGTTCTTTTACCTAATCTCTCGAGTATTATAGCAAAACTTCCATGTTTCATGCGCTTGAGGGTATGACCTTCTCCTGCTATTATTGTATATCCTTTGAAGTTTAACTGGTTCCAGGTTCGGAGAGGTACTCGAACACCCATGACAATGAGCCAATGATTCCTTTTGCTTTGTTTGACTCTTGATTTGTTCTCAATTCTTTCCCTTTAATAGCAGTGTATCTGCATGCATACAGATAAAAATTTTCTAACCATATGGGTGCTATTTATGGCATTCAATGTCCCATGTGGTTGTATTTGTATTTACACTCACTACTTGGCATCCAATCACATTAAACATTGGGTGTCATAGCGAGCGCCGATATGGGTGTTAGAAAATTATTATTATTGTGAATATAGATCGTGAAAGTTTTTTATTTTTATTTTTATTTATTTATTTATTTTTTTTGTGAATTTTTTAGATGGATTGATGGTGAACCTATTTGGAGTTCTTAAAAATGTACACCTGTATCATTCTTGAAGGACAGAATTCCATGAGATTATTCCTCTTTTTGTTTTCTCATCAAAAAGGAGGAACTGGGTAAGAGTGTCTGTTTAACTATTTGATGATGTTGGGAAGAACTTAGGTAACGTTTGATTGCAAGTGTGGAAAATGCGTGGAAAGAAAACGAATTTTAGGCAATTAAACTCTCTAGAATTAATTTTCTTGGGAAGTGTCAATTACATGTATTTAATTGGCTTAATTTTCCACCTAGAAATAGTAGTTATTTTCCATCATTTGGTGTTTGATAGCTATTATTTTCCATGGAAACAATCTTTTTTTTTTTTTTTTAAATTTTCCAAGTTTTGTTATTTTCTTTTTGAACAATTATTTGATTTGATAGCCATTATCCTTTTTCACATGAATTATTAAGTTTTCTATAGAAATTGTTCTTTTTTCAATGTATTAGTCTTGGAATGATTGATTTACTCAGACTTGTCATTTTGTCTTATTGGACTTCCTCACAAGTGGTAATAATTGATTTCCCGAATGTACTAAAATTTAAACTTTATTGATATTACGAAAGTTTTTTATCAGCTTGCATGAGATTATTGGTGCGCATGAACATGAAGAAGATAAAATAAAGCTTATCTACTCGAACAACTATATATAATTAGAAATTGTAAAATGTCCAGATAGTCTTATATTTATTAACATTAGCAAGAAACGACATATAACATAAATTCCAAAAAAACAAATTAATAATAAAATGAGAAATTTCAGAACACCATCGAAAAAATTTGCAACCTAACAAATAACTAACAGACTAGATGTAAGCTACTACTTAAATCAAATGGCAAAGGCATCCTACACTTGTGGAGTGGAGCGCGATTGAGCTTTTCATATACTAACTCACGCATGAATTCTTCGTCAGTCAAGTTCATGAACACTTTAGTCAAACTTTCATATGCTTGAAATATTTTCATGACTTCTAGAATGTCACCCTTTTCCATGTTCATACGTTGAAGTTTTTCTAGCACCAGTTGCCAATTAATGTGACTTGACGTGTCTGAATCTCCATGGCATTAGCATTTTTTTAGATGATTCGGCAATGCTATCATTGGATTGGGTTTGTCTGCGTCGGGCTTTATTTGTTCCCTTTTCTCCCCTTTCAGCTTTACGTTTGCGGTCATGAGTTGAACTTGGATCTATCTCCTCATTTTGAACGTCAACACCATCCACATTATCATCAATGAGTAGAAATAAAAAGAAAAAAGAATGTTGTTAGAATGTTGTTTCAAAACAGATCCAAAAGAAGGATATATATGTATATATATATATATATATATGAATTCAATTTTGACACATTAATTGAGGATAAAGTAGGCAAACCTTGATTAAAGTTGAAGAATTGTTGTTGAACCATGTGAGAAGAATTCTTGAATGAAATTGACTGCATAGGACTTCCCGATGTCACATCTTTTTTTTTTTTTCTCCCTTTGCAAACCCATGTCTGTAATGCAATTTATGTTTTTTATTTAAAAAAAATAGCCGAATATTAGAAAATAGATGGAATTTCAATTCCCTAGAAAAGAAAAAACCTGCCTCCCTAAGAAAAATATTTTCCTTGTTTTTAAGAAAAATATAGTTATGTGACCAAAAGTAAAAAAACATTTTCCAAGGAAAAAAACCAATCAAACACTGTTAAAGTAGGAACTTACTTGGAAAATTGAAATTTTCAAGGGAAAATTCTTGCAATCAAACACACTAAGTGTTCTCATTAGCAATATATAGTATGAAGTTTCACAATCATCTAATATATAGTTGATAACTAAACATATTACTTTTTCATGTCAAATGAACATGTCTTCTTATAATTACTGTTTATAGTATTGATATCAGCTAAATTTGCTCAATAGCATAATAAATATTAAGCTTTCTATCTATCTATGTAAATCATGATATCAGTCTTTAACCACAAGTTCATTAAGAGAACATATTCCACCTTAAAAAGAGAACTTTTAAGTTTAGGGGTAATTTTCCCTCTAGGTCCTCAACTGTTTAACTTTATATCAATTTTGTCTCTATTTTTTTTGGGGCCTACTAAGCCCCTAACCTTTCATTTATTATTGTATTATATTCTCAACGTCACTTTTCGTCCCTAAACTTCCAATTTTCACTATTAGCCCATATCAATATCACCATTATACTACTCTTAAATCTTTATTTCCACTATTGCTCCCCAACCTTTCAATTTTGATACAATTTAGTTCTCATTATTTTTTTTGGCATTTAGGACCCCTAACATTTTATTTATTATTGCGTTCCATCCCTAATAACACCTTCTGTAATCAACGTTTCAATTACTAATATTAATTCTTATTAAAATTACCATTATACATTTCATTATTTAAATAAAAATAAAAATAAAAAATAATATAAAATAAGAATGCTATCCATTCTGGCCTGTAGTAATAACAAAAAACTTGACCTACACTAAACTTGATAGATATCTAATTTGTGGAAGAAAAGTTTCCGATCCAAGGGTCGATGTAATAGATTGAATCGAGTTTTTCGATTCATCATATATCACATATCGGATATGGGTCAAGATAGATAAAAAAATTCATTTTCAATTTACAAAAATAAAACTGAACCTTAATATGCTAATTCTGATTTTTTGTGAATCTATAATTGGTGGATTAGATCGGATTAAGACGGATAACAAATTAGGGTAAATTAGGGTGAAAATCACAAAAAGAGACAAGATATTAAATTAGAATTAAAGTATTAAGGTTATGTACTTTATATAAACTGAAAATAAATTTGTTTGGGTGGATCTACTTAATCTGTATTCGCGTCGTGATTTGTGATAGTCAAGAGATCAGATCCTATTTGTCATGTTGATACTTAGATCGATAACTTTCTTCGATATAAATTTGATATCCATTGAAACTGTTATAGATCGAGTTTGTTTGATCTCATTATTTTTTACTGTTATCATTGGATTGTGTTGGAGTAGGTTATAGTGGGTGGATTATTTATTTATATTATATTCTTTATTTTTTATTTAAATAATTAATTGTATAACAATAATTTTAATAGATTTTAACAGTGAAAATTAAAATGTTAGATATAGAAAGTGTTAATGAGGATATATAGAAAGTGTTAATGGGGATATAGCACGACAAGAAATAAAAGGTTGGGGCTCCAATGCGCCTAAAAAATGATGATGACAAAATTGTACAAAAATTGAAATGTTAGGGAACCTATAGTTGAAATAAAGAATCAATGGTATAATAGTCATTTTGATAGAGGTTAATGGTGAAAATTAAAAGGTCAAGGATGAAAAGTGATGTTGGCGATATAATACGATAATAACTAAAAGATTGTGGACTTAATAAGTCTAAAAAAAATGAGGATAAAATTATTACAAAGTTAAAAGGTTGAGGACCTAGAGTGAAAATTACCTGAAATCTAAAGAGAAAAATATGTTGTAACTTTCCATCAACAAGCATTTAACAAAAATTGCACTTATAATCCCTAACCTTTTGACAATATGTAGCTGAAAACATTTTTTTTTTGGGTGTCAATGGGCAATAAATACAAATATAGTTACGTGAAATTAATTAACACCGAATTAAATCATATAGTGTAAGCTTAAGTTCCCCGAATTTGAAAAGTATTTCCAATTTGAAAATTTAAAATGAATTCTCTATTAGATGCTCACTTGGTCTTGTCTCATAAAGGTAGTTTACTAATTCTTTTTCATCCATTCAGTACTATAGTGATATAGCTCACTTTCACTAATTAATTTTTTAGTTTTCTTATATGATACTTATTAATATACATTGTTATTAGTAAATACTAAATTTTCACCCGAGCGTTGCACAGACAATATCAAAAATAGGGAATACGTAAAATTAAATAACATATGATTATAAACACTTGTTAATGATAATATTTTGAATCTTGCTATGAGGAAATTTTCAAAAACCTCTCGCAAGTTTTGTAACAAAAATTCTCATCCTGTGTAGTGTGTATAAATACACGCCACGTGCATTTCATATAAGCCATACGTATTTTAAATACACGTTGCGTACATCTACGCATGTCACGTGGGATGGAAAGTTTTGTAACAAAACCTCTGAGAGGTTTTTGAAAGGGACTCCTTGTTGTGAACTAATATTTGTTAATTATAAACTATTTATCAGAAATTGTTTTATATTTGATTTATTTATTGAGTGAATATATAAAAACATTTCGAAATATATAAATAAAGTTTACATGATGAGAATAAAAAATTGTTAAATAAAGATCGGAATAGAGTAAGTCTAATAAACACTTGGCATAAATCAGTCTAATTTTTTAATGAAAGTTTTCTGAATAAGTGGTTATAATAAGATGATAAATACACATATCTAAAATAAAGTAATTCTGTTTGATAAATAATAAGATTATTGATAATAATCCGTAAGAATTATTTTAATCATCTCCAACCTTTTTCTGATATAATCTATTTAATAAAATAGTAAACTAATATTCTCATTTATCTAAAAAATTAAAACAATTTTAAATGAAGCTAGATTATTGCAAAACTAGAATCTTGTCTTGAAGATAAAGGAAAATTATAATCAGACCAACTAAATCTAATTAAATCGAAATAAAAAAAGATATAAATGACCGCAACAATTATCGTCCCGAAACATATAGTTTTTGGGCGATAAGTTTTGGCGCAGTTATGCCGCAGGCTACTTTGCTTTTATATATATATATATATATATATAAGAACTAAAGTGAAATTATAAATAAATGAACAAAGAGTATACAATTATCAAATTCTATTATCTATACAAATCTTTTGAATGGTACCGGTGAAATCCCAATTCTAAAGTAGCAACAAATTTCTGATTGATTGCAAACATACTGTTTTCCTTGAGAAAAAGTATAATCGTGCGAAAAAAGTTTTTCATGAAAAAGAATGTTAATCAAAAGTTCAAAACACAGGAAAAATCAAAACACAGGAAAAATAAAAACGTTCAACGAAAAACGACAGCTTTTAATTTTTTATTCAAAAAGTGTCGGCAACCAAACACTGCCCGAAATTCTTCCATTCATTAATTAATAAAACGCAAATGAGGCGTTGTGCCTTGCCATCCGCCAAGAAATGCCTCGAGTGGTTATTATAAGAATTAGTGTATCCATTCTACCTTGTATACCTCGTAATAATCAATATTAAGAAAATTAAACTGGTTATTAAAGCGGAAAAAACAATTGCTCAAAAGTCAAACCACGATTGGACCGAGATGAAACCAATTTTAATTAAATAATGAACAAATAAATTTTGAACAATTTTTCATTAATAATTAATTTTCCTGATTTTCTAGATTTTTAACGAGTTCAACCGGTCTTTTCTCGACTTTCTTTTCTTAGATGATGGCCGGTTTTTTGGTGAACTGGACCAGTTTTCTAGCCGGTCCCCGGTTTTTCCGATCGAACAGGGAATCCACTTTTCAGAACCTTAGTCATAATAGGGTCATCCAATTCGTCGCCACAAATCCGATAAGACGTGAAAATTAAGTCACGAGGTTTGATTACTTGGTAAAAAATAAATTGCCATTCAAATAAATTGTATTCAAAGCTGAGGCGGATTTGCTACAAAATCTTGTATGGCTTACACAACAAAAATCCAAATACAAAAGCTCAAGAATATTGAATGAAGAGTCTATAAAGTCCATTCTATTCGCACTTCATGGCAACCTTTTTCTTTAATAGGTTACAACTAAAGGAGAACTACATTTCACCTGGGCATGAAGGGAAAAGTTTCAGGATGCTACAATTCAAACCCTATGCCAAGCACATATCCTCACAAATTAGAGGGGTAGCAAGACATTCGCAAAACGAGATCATAAATGCTTATTCCAGTTTTATCCTGTCAACATCCGACATCACCCCCTCGAGCTACACATCAAGGAGAAGGAAAAAAATTGAGTATAGACAACCCTATAAGACAATGTTGACTTTGCTCGAATTGTATAAGGGGCATACCTTGACAATCTGACGCAAGAAGTAATCCCCATACCGTTTTGCCGGCTTAGACTCTACAACGCGAATCATGTCCTGATATCAAATAAAACAATCAATGACTTTCAGCACACCATAGATAGTCGCCGAACTTATTCCTCAGTGTTCTTTGTCGTGTATAGCACACATCATTCCCAAGCATGTCCCTAAATTGTGCATGCTCGCAGATGGTATTAAGTCGAGTCCAGTTTAAAATCATGGGCACAATAAAGTGCACGGGAATATATGCTGAGATTCCCAGAGGATTCTGAATATGGGATCGTTTTACACTCAAATTGTGCATATCATATTCAAAGTCTGAGGCCCAGTAAGCATAATATTCATTGACTAATCTAAACAACAATGCTCAACCAAGAATCCAAAAAGAATAGAGAAAGGTAGTGGGGGAGCTTGTAGGCAGACGGTGGATGTGAAAAGGGGTAAAGCAGAATTCATTGAGATGCAAGACAAATGTTAATAAACACTTACATTTTCAATGTAGAAATTCACATCAGCATTGGAGGTTATTTTTCCATCGGAATCTACAGCGTGCGTTTTGTGTTTGTATGTCATCAAGATTGTCCTGTGGAGATACCAATAAATCAATTCAGAAATCATGCATGTGATATGAAAGAAAGTAGAGCATCAGGTCCCAATAAATCATTCAGTGATATACACCTTAAAGTGGGTTCATCCACTTCCATATAAGTTGCTAGCTTTCCAAGGGAGATTGTCGAGTATACTTTCAAGAAGGTCCGTACGCCTGATAGCAGTTGTTGCTGCTTCACCTCATAGAGGAAGAGCTTCAACTGTAGTCTATAAGCATCCTGAAATCAGAGTGAAGTAAACACTGGGTAAGAAAATTCTCAAATTGAAGTGTAGCAAAGCAGGAGAAAATTAAGCAGAGGTAAGCTAAAAGGTCAAACAGTACCTGATTATAGTTTACAAGAGGTTCCTCATAGCTGGGGGCCGAGGGCGTAATGAACTTGGGACAAGCATAAGAGAAGAGCTCATCATATACAGCAAATCCATCATCATCACATCTCTGCATTTTAACCATTTTGTCACCGTACTTCTCTCTCAATTGAGTGTTAACAGTCTCCTCAACAAGCATCACTTGTGGGCAAAGGGAGAGAGAAATGGCAAGTAATGCATACATCTGTTCGTTCTTCTTCAGTATCTGTTCATACTGCGGAGACTTTTGGTGATACTGCTTAGTCTTGTAAATATATAGCAGTATCTTGTTGAATTCTCTGATGGCATCAACATAGCTGAACAAAAATGAATAAAACTATTGCGTCACTTCCTAAATAACATATTGCTACACATATAAAATAGAAGCAACTAAAAGCAAATTATCATAACATATGCATCACAAATGCACCGGGCATATCTTGGAGTGTTCAATGCATCAAGGTCCATGGTATGGAACATTAACAGGGCCTTAACATTTCAGATGTTAACTCGGCTGTTGCACCAGGGGCAGTGAGAAAATGAAGGCAAACAGGATAACTAATACTGGATTACAGATTACTTGACCACAATGCCAATTATATTAGCTTTCATATCCAGACAAGGGAAAAGAAAGCGACGGCAACACAGCACATTAGTGAAAAGTAATAATAAAGAGGTACCACATGGTAAATAACCTAAGTTCATCTACAGAATGTGGTTAACATGATGCCAAACAGGAACTCATCTTAAGAAAAATTATACTGCATCAAGGTGAAAAACATTTCAATCATATAAATAGTGGTATATGTGTTCATGTTAAATCAAAGGTCATCCTCGAATAGAAGTGGAAAGGTTGCATTTCTCTCCAGCAATATTTGAATGTGTCCTCAAGTTGCAAAAGTTGAAGTAGAAAATACACCAAAATATTTTTCAAAACTTCTATTTAATTATCCAGCAAGCATATAATAATCAAGCAAATCAAACAGACCATCAATGAAAAAACAAATATACCACGAAAAAAGAAAATACGAAAAAAAATCAGTAAGCATCATGAAAACTTCAGAAAAACTATTTTACAGATGATAACAAAGAGCATCGCGACTTTCTAAAAGTTCAAGATGACAAATGAACAGGCAATTAATGCTTGCAATTGATATCATGGAATCTTATAGAGGTTCAGAATGAACCGTCAAACAAAAATTTCAGTAGCATCTCCAGCCATAAACACAGTATGTATTTGGATGAGCTCAGTCAGCTTCATAATTATAAAGCACCATACCTTCGTAACATAAGGCTGGCAAACCCATAATGGTATATGGTTGTAATATGGCTTCCAATAACACTGGTGTACACACCTTGTTGACTTATGTCAATTGGTAGTAAGCACTTGAGTCCAGTGTGATAATCACCCAACAAACAATGAACTCTAAGCAAGCCTATCATGCTAAAATACCCCAAGACCTTTAAGACATTACTTCCACCATCGTAATCATATCCATCAGTAGCAGTAAATTGTACAAGGCCTTCCTTCTCCTGCTCCAGTATTTGTATGATTGTGGATTTCTCTACAAGTGCTTGCAAGAAATTGAGGACACCATACACATTCCATGCCTGCGATACAAGACGAGCACATCTACAATTTAACCTTTCAAATTGCTAAAATCAATGTTGTAATTTTATGGACTGTGCAACAAAGTAAACCACAAGTACTGATGTGAGAAGGAAGAAGAGGGTGCACCATATGCAAGCAGCAACAATATAATAAGCGGGAGTCTAGTTGCTAAGAAACGATATTGATGATGATAAAGGCAATAGTACCAAAATAAACAAATAGTTGATAATATTTCCAAGTAATACAAATATTTTTAGGCTCTCCAAAAGAGAACAGAAGTTCATTTCTCTCCTGCATTTTTTTAAACTATCAAAAAGGTTCTATCAATCAAGCGAAACATTTAAGTAAAAACAAAGCCAAGGTCTGAATATATATATGAAACAAGAATTCTAGAACTTCTGTGCAAATCCCCCATTGAAACTTATTATCAACAAGTGAACGGGTTCATGCTCTGGGTCATACCTGATCGTACTGCCTCAAGAGAGCAATCTCCTGCTCAGTCTTGTTCTTCATTTTGGCACGGTACTGGCAGAATGACTGGAATTGGTAAACAAACTCATCCACCATATCCCACAACCATTGGTTTGGGAGTTGCATATTCACCACCCCGTGCAACACAACCTAAAAGACAATAAGAAAATTAGAATAACCCAAGTGCACATTCATCCAAAAAAACTCAACAGAAAAATTGTCATAGAGCAGCACTGAGCTGCATCTCTAAGAAGCCTAGGTTATGTTTTGAGGTTGTCCATCATTCCCAATATTGAATTTGGATGAATAAGCATCCAGAGAACTGAGCAGGCTGCCATACAAGAAGCATTTTCTCAATCAGAGAAGCAGACTTTCATTCAGGTTTAGGATCTATTATGTTAATCCCGTATTCCAATATCCAAGTAGATTCTTCAGTTTGCATTTTCATCTTTGTGTTTATTTAATACTCAAATTCAGTTGGAAATCATTCACTATTTAAATACCATGCAATTGTGATTTAGGAAACACATCTAATCCGATTTTACTTACTACTGTCCTCAAATGTAATTGCAGCAACAAAACTAAAGCCTCAGCTAGAAAGTTCCCATTAACACTTCGGCTCTCAATTCAATTACTTTGATTAATTAATACCTTCAGCACTTAACAGTCACCAAGTGCGTATAAATTTCTAAGATGCTTCTATTTTACACTAAACGCATTCATAGATACACAAACACGTCCACAGAAAGACCAGTATAGACAAATTGTTTAACCTGGAACAGGCTGCAGTAATTGTCCCATGAATCGATCCTCTGCTTAAGCGTAGGCGAATGCCTCGCATACAAATGCCGGAACCACATCTCTCGATAAAGCAAGCAAAAAACATGGTCATTATCCACATACGGCGACACCGCATCAACAGAGGGCCACGGGGTATCCTTGAAAAACCTATCACTGATGCTCTGGAACGAGGTTTCGTACATTTGGTGAATCTCGTACACATTCTTCTCCCTTATGTGCCTGTACATGTGCACCACGAACGACTTCACCGAGTCGGGTACATAATTAGGGTCGTACCCGACGGCGGCAGAGTCCCCTCCGGGTTGCTGTTGTTGGGGGTCGTAATCCATGGCCATGGCGATTTGTCACGTAGAACAATCTTTCTGTCTAGGGTTTTGCAGATAACACCGAGTGTGAAAAAGAGAGGGAGAGAGTGGATTTCTCGTAACTGTGTTGGATTTTGGGCCCCATTTGGGGAGCTAATTGGGCTTTTGTTAAGCCCAGTTCTATCACATTTTATGAATAAAGAGATTATGAGCCCAGTATTTGAAAGAAGAAAGTTGTCAAAAACCTTTTATGAAAAAATAATAATGGATTTTCCTTTCAAAATAATAATAATAATAATAATAATAATTATAATAATAATAATAATGGATTTTACAAAAAATGCTGATTTGAACCCATTTGCATTGTGTAATTTAGGGAAATTACCCTTTTATTTTCCTTTTCTTATGGGCATTACCCTTTTTTTGTATGCATTGAGAATTCGCGAGTGGTACTTTCTATTTGATACTCTCTCCCTCATATAAAGTTAATTCACTATTTCCTAATTTTCAAATAACTCCATTTTGTTGTGCACTATATGGCCTATAATCAAGCATTAAAAGGAAATAATAAGGCCTTTCAGGTGGAAAAAGAACGGAAGTCAATAAATGAAATTATATATTAGGAACAAAAATGTTCAAAAAGCTTTTAGAGATTTTGTAAAAAATCTCCCATTCCCGTGTAGATGTGCACCTCACCTGTATTCAAATTTATCTGGTGTGTATGGGATGGAGGTTTTGTAACACAACCTTCGAAAGATTTTTAAACACTACTCAAATTAAAAAAAAAAAGAAATCTTAAATCTTACTTTTTCAACAAATATTAATTAACCTTCCTAATCAATCAATTAATTGGACCTCCATGCAAATGATAGTTCTCAAACCGTTTGAGCACCAACCTCATCATAGCCGCATCATATAACTTCTTTTTAGATTTCAATCACTTTTATTTTATTTTATGGGCTAACCACACTTTCTTTCTAGGATCTTTAATATACTTAAACTATAGAGTAATGCTACATAATATCACCGGTGCAAAACATCAGTCTATGTGACAAAACACAGTGCTAAATTACATTATTCTATATATTAAATAGTTAGTTTGATTTTTAGTTTCTTAATAATAAGTAAAATTGAGCAAAAAGTTTTTCAAAAATCGAACTGAATAAAATTATCTTAATTGAAATTTCATTAAATTATAGCAAGCAGATTAATACGTGATCACCTAGATGAACAAAATAGAAAAGGCCCATAGGAAATTGCTAGAATGGCAAATCAACAAAAGTATTTCCCTCATATATGCACAACTCAAGAATAGATTTTGTACAGATTGTGAACCATTGCTGAAACGCTGTCCTATCTCAAATATATCAGTTAACCCATCCCTTGTGTAAAATCGGGATTTCACAAAATCCTGGTGCAACAAATTACAAACAGTAAAAAAGCTCATGTGAAATAACTATAGACCATTGATTTCACAACATTCTTTGCCTGGTGGAATTAGTCCGGGTTAGAGTTGAGATACTTCCTGATAATCATCGGTCTCATCCTCCTCATCTGAGGATAGGAAAGACGGACCCATCCATGACTTAAAGCCTTCACTAACACGTCTCTCCATGTCTGGCGTCACTTCCATGGGGTTAGTTTCAAGCATTTCTACCCCAAGATTCCTACCAGTGTAGTCGCTTTCATCTAGAATTACAGCTGCTTTTCTTCTTAGGCAGAAGGCAGTTCCTCCGATCTCAGAAGCACCAGTCCCCATGATGAAATCTCATAGCACCAAAACAAAGGCAATGAGCAAGGGCTACCAAAAGTGAGGAGAGTCGAACCGAGAAAAAGAGCAAGACCACCAAAAGTGATTGAAAAAACTACATTAAGGATGGCAAGACAACGTACACCACCTGTAAATAACCACAATCATCAGGTAAAACTAGAGATCTCATGCAGCAAATAATACATCAAAGGAAACAAGATAAATATTTTTTTTCCGCTGAAATAAAGAATAGGTTTTGCCCGAACATCCATGTAAGGATCTAATATGAACAATTAAGCACTTCTATGAAAATATCTTCTGCCGTGGACGGATAATTTCTTCTTAACAGCATGTGCTTTATGGAATATGGGATCATAAGGGTAATTTAATTAGCATCATACAATTGAGCATCTTGGTATTGCATGACATCTTCCTAATAGTTTCATGGTTTGAAGTGATAATAGCAGTTGTTATTTAATAGAAACCATGTCCCTTGCTGTTAGTAATCACAACCGTTTGTATTTGATTCTCATTACACCAACAAATTATAATTTCACTTATCACTAATTTGACAACAAATCAATTATATAACCACACATTTTAAACTTCCATTAAATCTCTACCACTCATTTCACCTCATTATATTTTTCTCATTATAATTCAACGGCCATAATGAGAATCAAACAAGCACGTTTAAGCATCCAAAATGATAAAACATCTTCCCGAGCACAGATCAAATTTCAGTTCAATCTAACATGGTGAACAGGTCCAAGCAGCAAAAGTAGACATGCCACAAAAATCACAAGGTCTAAACCATAGCATTTCATGATGGAAAAAAAGGCCCAGTCTAGACAGTATCGCATACCTCTTCTAGAGGCACAATAACTATTCTCAACCACCTTCAAGCATCCATGTCTTGCTGGAGCCCTGTAAGCTACAGTAATTCCTAGAAGATAGTTGACCCACATTATTAAATGAAAATACACCAAGATAGTTATATAAACAATAACTACAAGAAATAAACATATTTTGAGAAGAAGGCAACAGAATAGACATCACATTGAATAGGAGCAAAGTTGTTTAAACTTAAAATTTTACACACTTCGAAAGATAAGCATTTTTTCTCAATGTAGAGAACTACAGCTAAATGTGATATAAAAGTTTATAACATATGAAATAATGAACATTGCCGGATATTAATTTCAAATATGTATACTTAGGCAGGCATTATTGATCTTCTTACCTAGTTATTATTATCTGTATAATGATGGTGGAGCAGCTTCAAATCTAATCAACAGATGTACTCGAACTATATAATTTATCCATTGAGAGTCAAAAGGCATACACAGATCATGTCACAAGCTTCTCTTGCTCTCACAGCTATATCTACCTCCATAATTTTTTCAGTTTGAAGTAATTTGATCTATATCTAATGATCAAGAAACAATCTAAATTACCACAAAACAAGTTAAATCAGGGAGAGAATCAAATTTTTGTATTGATTAATGTCTGATGTATAATCTGATGTGAGTCAATCCGCAACCCCACCCTTCTTCCCCAACAAGGGGAACCAATTACCACAAATAAATCCAATAAGTCCCCGCCTCCGCCATCATTTTGCACTGAGCCACCAAAAAGTAGACCACGATCTGCACGCGTAGCTACAACATCTGGGTAATAGTTCAAGGAAATATGTTTTACCTGGTTGAAATGACACGCATGACGCATCTCCTTTGGTTATACCTCAGCACGCCTCAAAAGCAATATAATGCAACAAAGGACGCCTAACCTTCCAACAGTACAAAATGATTATGTTCATTACCCCCCAGACTTCAGGTTTCTTTCTGGTGGTTCATAATCTTCCAACAGCACAAAATGATTATGTTCATCACTCACCATATTTCTGGTCTCTTTATGGTGGTTCATAAGTCCATTGCTTGCAATTATATGTTATGCATGCATACCACTAGAGGTAAGAAAGACGAGGATGGATACAAAGTAAGACCTGTTCCTTCCTTGGTGTTTGAGATTTTTTCTAACAACGAAGGAGGTATGATCTATAAACCAATTTGAGGTGAGATTCATAATTTTTCCACTCCCTAGCAGGCAATGTGACTAGAACAGCATCGAGTTATGTTCAATATCCACATTCAATAAGACACAAGAAGCTGCATCAGATGCCCACTGATCTGTGGATAACTCAAGTTCTGACTTTACACTGACATAGAAAGAAATTTGCAGCAATAGAAACATGCGACCTTCCACTTAGTTCACCTTTCTTGCTACCACCATTTTCTGTCGTCTTACATTTAAACCATCCAAAAGATACAAAATGAACACAATACTGTTACAATTTGTCCAGACGTGTGCTCTTCCGATCTTTCGAACTCAGGATCATAATAAGTGATGTGTCCACTATTACCAAATGTTACTACAAACCATACATCAGTTTGTTGCATGGTGTGATCCAGAACTTCCAAATAGAAATTATGAGAGTTCCTAGCTTACATATCTTCTAATTAGCTTAAAGTTAATAACAGACAAAATTCTATCCAACTATACTTCCATCTGAAAAATAAGAAGAGGAACAAAAAGGATAGTCAGGTAACTCTGAGTTATTTCCCTTACATAGCTTTAGTCTATCTAAAGACAAGTAGCAATTGATCTGCAATCGACCATTCCTTTACATGCAGTACCATCCAAATGCTACTCGAAATCATCTAACATCCATCTGCTTCCTAATTTATGCCAAACCTACGCCTTATTCGTTTAACCATGCATTCCCAAGACACTGGAGGTCCCTGGTTGAATCTATTTACATTTTCACTATCAAAAGTATCTAATCCTTCACAAACTAAAACTCCACAAGAAAAAAGAAAGTCTGGTAGTGTGGTAACATATATAAGCATGAAGAACATCAAAAAGCCAAAGGGTAATTTCAAATACCAACAAAGTTATAGTCACCTTCAATCTTTTTTTTTTTTTTGGTTGGGGGGGGGGGAGCATTTAATACAACCTACGAAGTCCACGAATTAAAAGTCACATATTGATTTGATAGTTGGGGGGCGGGGGGTGGGTCAAGTGGTCAACAATCTAGGTAACAAATTAATGCTCCCAGCTGCAAATGTAGTACTAGCAAGACATTAGTCCATACGATTTCATAACCGTTATTGTCGCAGATAAAGCTACATCATCCTTCAGTATTATAATGCTCTAGAAGGAGCCTGAGCAGGATCAGAACTGCTCTTTATGATTAAGTAGAGCTTCTTTTTAGAAACAGGCAACTTACGTTAATTCATATAAATAGATACACACGGATGGTGAGTGTAGGCGATCCCAATTACTAGAAAAGCTCATCATTTCAATTTCTAACCTGCAATTAGGTAGAGCGCAGATGCCACAAAAACCATAGCCGAAGGAACAAAAACAACCATCCAGTAATAATCAACCGTCTGCTGATCCGAGAACAAACGCCCCCTGGAAAAGATCCGACTCCATCCCACTACCGCCACCACCAACTGACCCCGTACCGGCTGCTCTCCGTAAAATTAACTGCCAAAGGCTGAATTCGGGACTCTCCACAGAACGGCCGCCTCAACTTATCCCTCGGAAAGACTATTTTCAAACCAATTATAGTGGAAACCAAAATGGCAACAGAAATTAGGGTTAGTGCTGACAGTATGAACGGCTTCTGGAGCTTGTTCCACGCCTTATCCTCATCCCGTAGATTCTCGTACTCGTGTTTCGGCATGAAGGCTTGCCGTAAAGCATCTCCGATAATCGCCATTTTTCAGTAATTACTACTACATATATATGTGATATGCATATATTATTGGTATTTCTGTCTCTTTTGGTGTTGGTTTCTGCAAGGTTAGGGCTTTGAAGAGATTTGAAATGAAGAAATTAATATTGAATCTGAATTTGCTGGTGCTGTAGTTGAAGGTAGATATTTATTTGGCGTAGAAGGAAAGTTTGCGGTTTCGAGCAATGACATCGTATGCATGACTAGAAATTTACAAAGTATTTGGTAACTTGATAGTATTATAATTTAAATTATAATCTGCAATATGACATCATTTTATTGATTATTTTTATAAAGAGTAAATAATTGCGGCTTGACTTTAACTTGTTAACTTTTTAAAAAAAGTGAAACTAATGAAATAATGTCATGTGTCAAATTATAATCTAGATTATAATTCTACCAAGTTGCCAGATATCGGATTTGCTTCTTTTTAACAAACCAATTTTTAGTTGGGGAAATTGGCTATTTGACCACACCCCCGAAAGACTTTAGCCAAATAACCATTGACCCAAATAATGGTAATAAAAATAAATCAAAAGCCATGAAAAAATATGAATTTACCATTATTTCCCTTATTACAACTGATATCTCTCAACATTTTTCAAAATCTTAACGTCGTTCGAAGCCAAGTGACGTCCTGTGAAATCCCCTACCTTGGTCTGAAATCCTTAACCCTCAATCCTCCATTCAAATATCCAGTGGAATCCAAATCACTTCTTGGCAGCGTACTTTTAAATTGTTAGCTCAAGTTCAAGGTAAGTCCCTCACTGTTCTTTCGATTTTAGGCGATTTCTGGACAACTATGGCTGTAATTCTGCTTGAATTTTACTGAAATCAGCTGTTGAGTGGTGCTTTCAATTTATATGTGCATTGGATGTGGGTTTTGTGACAAGAATTTTTCTCTTCTCTTTGCGACACATTATGCATCGAAGGTGTTCGATACATTGCTTGAATGAATTTCAGTGTCTTATTTTGCTTTAAGATTTGATATTCATGGCAAATATGCATTAGAATAGACTAATGAGAACAATAACGAGTTTTAATATCGTCACTGCATGTTTCATAAAGATGAACTTTTTAAAAGTGGTATATCATCTCATACAAATTTCATACCATTTTTCCTAAAATAACTTTATTTATTATACCAACCATTAATTTGAATTGTTATTATATATAAAATGTAGATTGCACATTAAATTCGGATTCATCTCGGTATAGCATTCTTTCCAACGATCATCAATAGCCTTTTTAGCCTATAGGAACGGTTTTGAGATTTTCTGATTTTGAATTTTGATGTACTTGCTAAGAATGATAAGAGCGAAAAATATGCAAAACAAAGAATCAATGGAAAGTTCACTACTTTCTTTTCCGGGTTCTATTTCATGGGTAAGATACTGTAAACATTCGTCTCTAAGGTCAACTACGTCTGAAGAAACCTCTAATGTTGAAGATGAATCTGATTTTTAGTTGGATGAAGAACCACAAGAAGATTCACAAGAAGATTCTTGGATGTATTATCCCATGCAACTGGTTCACTTCTTTCAAAAACTCCATATAGAGGTTTGTTTGTAATCCTATTTTTTGTTTGCATTTTAGAAATTAGAAAGTACTTCAATTGTGCTAACATGACTTTAAAATGGTCCACGACTAGTTCTACCTCACCGCCCAAGTGTAGATGAAAGGTGGTAGATGCATGACATGGTTTGGATAATTTATCTCTTGCAAATCATGGTTCTTGCATTTTTGATTGATGTTACCAACTTATCTGTACTATTTGTGCTGATACTCTCCTAATTATAAAAATTCTGTTTGTCCATATGCTATATTCTCATACTCTTCTAATCTTGAAATCTGCCATCCTTCTCCTTCACATCGTCTCATTAAATGAGAAACTCTCGACTTGTACTTAAATGGTACTATAATTTCTCTTCATATATTTTTATAATGCATGTTTCCTAAACACAATAAATTTTTAGAATTTTTTACAAGATGGCTACAAAAATGGAAACCTTCAGAGAGTAGCTATCTTTACTCTTGTTTGATACATGAACTATTACTTGGAATCTGGAAACGCTGATTTCTATTTGCTCAAGTGTGATTTTTAACTACCAGTAGTGAGCTGTAAACCAGGAATTAAATTGATTCCTGAGTTCTCAACTGGCTGCAATAGTTCTTAGTTACTTCACGATCCTATTTTCTATACTAGATTTTTTGCATGTTTACCTGTTTTCTACTTCTATTTGTTCTTGGTTGTTGTCCTGTCTATAATACAGTTGCTGAATTTTATATAATGCTATTATTGCTACAGAAGGTTGATGGGGTGGTGTGCCTAAGAATTAAATAGATGGGAAGTATTATATCTTTGGGAAATGGAAAACATGATGGTAAAACTGTGGCACTAATCAGTGTATGAGTGCTTAAATTATTAGGGATGTGATGGATCAATGCTAGTTTAAAATAAGTAAATAAATAAAAGGCTCAATAGGCACTGATGTGTTTTATCTCTATAAGTAAGGCTTGAGCTTGTATAATAAATCATAGACTTATGAAAATTCACATAAAGAAAAATGGTAAAATTGAGAGTTCAACTTTACACGACAGATTAAAATATATTAATAAAGTAGCAGATTCATTTTTTTTTTAAATGTTAGTAATAATAACCACCCAACTCCTCCCCTTCCCCCACATGAATAAATAAATAAAATCTAAGATAGAATTTTTGTAACGTCAACTCTGCTAAAATTTCTGTACATGTAGAAATATGTGGATCTTCGAATCTATGAATTTTGACTGAATTTTTACTAACGAGTATAATGTGAGTAAATAGTTTTCCATATACTCTCCTATATCGGTCATAGTTATTCTCTAATCACTTTGGTTGCCATTTTTACTAACAAGTATCTGCCCGTTCAATTTGTTTGCAGGAACTGAACATCTTGAGAAAATGTTGAGAAACCACACTGACGGCGTCGCGACCCGCGTTTGCTCTAACTTTAAGAAAGTAAATGGAATTGTACTGTAGAGCTGTGGCAAATGGTCATGGTTGTTGTGTATCATGTACACTAACTTGAACGACATTGTAGAAACTATCACAAAGTGTTTTGTAAGACTTAAATCGTGTTGTACATGTCGAAATAGGATAAAGGTGTAATCAGTTGAAGTTGCAACAGTCAGTGATATAGGGGAAACGATCTCCAAAATTTTTGCAACCGCCGATGCGATAACTCATCCATCACTTATTTGGTCAAATGTTTGTAAGTACTAAAAAGTTGCTTACATACATATCGTCATACAACTAATGGAAATGCAATGTTAAATGAATCTTCATTTTTATGGAGATGTTAAGGAGAAGATCAGTTATTAATGGAAACTAGTTGTACTACCCGTGCGATGCACGGGAGAAAAAGACAAAAAAATCAAACAAAGGTTAATGAAAACATAACAAAATAACAGTGTAAACGCCATTATTATGGGAAAAGACGGAATTTCCTAATCATTACAGTACAATATTATAAATTTTGGAAGACTTCTTTGTATACAATATTTGTCGTTGATTTCACTGGTCTATCATATTTGACACAAATTAAAATCCTAAGACCTGAGCGACTGGTGACTCTGGAAATTACAACATAGAGCTGTCCATGTGTAAACACAGGTCTTCTAAGGAGAAGACCAACATGAGAGCGACTGTTCTTGACTTTTGTTTATAGTCATGGCGTACGATACCATCAGTGGAAACTGTCTCCTTTGAAATTTAACTGGTATTCTATTATCAGACGAAGTCAGTGACATTCTTAGAATGAAAACTCTATGGCCTGCATTGCTTCCAGATAATATTTGCCCCTCTAGTACATTATCTCACAGCTGCGTTATTACCAATCTTGTTCTATTGCACAACCCCTGAGTATGGTCAATGTTACATAGTAGCATTACTGTAACACCAACTTTAAGCTTTAAGATGTGGTTTGGAATACCAGAAGACTTAATAGTATTCAAATACTCAGTGGAATGGATGTTTTTAAATAGAGATATAGTTCCCTCTGTCTTGCACAAAGCATATGCACTCATGTAAATCTTCTCTTTAGAACACGTCTTTGAAATCATATATTCATTGATAGCATCAACATCGTCATTCATAGGCGCTAGAATTGCTCTTTCTTGCAAGTATGATGCGTCACAAATATCACCAGAAAATGCTGGGTAAGTGCTCTCAACAATTGACGCCATAGGATCAGTGGATGAGTTGATCAAAATGTCGTCTGGAATCTCAACTTCAGCCTGTCCATCATTGTCCCTGCCTACCCTGCCATCCCCAACACTTATCATCCAGTCAGAAAAAATCTTTAATTCCGTTGCTTGATTAGAGTTCTCCATTTGATGCAGTCTCATATTTTTTGTCAAACACAATACTTTGCAACTCTTCCAAAGATAAGATGAGTTTATTGATGCATGAACAACATCTTGGCGGGACCTTTTTTGGAATAACTGGTAGAATTTGCCTGAAATCTCCACCAAACACCATTGTTTTTCCACTGAAAGGCTCACCAAGGCTATTGGGATTGTCATACTTCAAAACGTCCCGCAAACTTCGGTCAAGAGCCTCAAAACAATATTTATTCATCATTGGTGCTTCATCCCGTATAATAAGCTTTGCCTTCGATACCAAACATGCAAGTGGACTACCCAGCTTAATATTGCAAGTACAATTTTCATCCAGATTTCGAGGAATAGCAAATCTAGAGTGAGCAGTTCGCTCACCAGGCAACAGTAGAGATGCGATGTCGCTAGATGCAACATTCAACACAATTTCACCTTTTGACCTTATAGCTGCAGATAGAGTTTTCCACAAAAAGGTTTTTCCAGTACCTCTGCAACCGTATACGAAGAACACACCTCCTCTGTCTAATTCAACAGAAGCTATAATGGTGTTATGAATAGACTTCTGCTCACTTGTCATAAGCGAAACGTTCTTGTTATACTCATCAGCCAACGACGCTCTATCGTATGCTAACTCATCAAGTATCAGTTGATTTTTAGATGAATAAGAGTCATCTCTGGTAGGATATGGCATTGAGGCAAATTCTGATAGACTTCGACCTCTGCTCCGCAGTATATTTTCAATCTACAATAGGGCATAGTTTTAGATTTGCTCCGGTGTTAGATGCAATCCTTTTGAAAGAAATTATTGACAACAATAAAGCAGGATTATATCACAAATTCTATAAAACAATTGAAGCAATTTATCTAGAAATTAAAATAACTTTAGAGTTGAAAGGATCACAGTACCTTCATTTTGAGTCAATGTTCTCTGACGATATAATATGTCATCTGATAGATAGACCCAACATTTTATCCAGACATACTCCAGTCGTGACATAGAATTCGATACCAACAGTGTTGCAAATAAATTTCTTAGCGAATGACTTGATCCCCACTGACTTGCCTCGACAATTGTATCAATGTACTCCTTATCATCATTCAGTAGTCCATGTGTATAGCATGCATCTCTAAATGTCTCATAGACAACACCGTTGACACATCTTATATCATCATAGCTAGTCAGGCCTCGAACAATAGTCAAAAGGAGCCTTAGATAGTAAAGCTCTCCTTTGCCAGGAGGTACGTAAAACAATCGGCCGATAGTGTTTCCATGCTGCCGCGGATGCCACTTTCTATTTTTACTATCCCAAACAAATTTCGTCGGGAACTCAGAATAAGTTAATTCTCTTGCTTCCTCCCAAATCTTGTTCACGTAGATCGGAAGAGTGAACATACTTTGTCTAATCGTCGGCCGATTGACGACCCTATGGAGCGACTGCTCACCCAGGTAATAAACTCTATGCTCAACAGGAAGATGGAAGGACAACCGCTCAACTGATGTGTCCCTGTAGTGAATGTCATAGCCGAACATTCTCCAGACAGCTTCACATGGCGATAGATATCTACAGTCATAGTACATCTTTATTTCATCAACACCATTTTCTGATGAATCATCATCCAAAGTTTCATAGAAAGTTGCTGTTACGTGATCATGGCCTTTGTGCACATACTTGAACAGATACTTAATAGATCTTGATTGATTACACCATTCAACATTTATATGAGCACCGTGATTCGTATTTCATTAGGAGATCATGGTTGTGTGGACCGACAAAGCTATTATCTAGATCAACACCGTTTTTCCTTACAGTGCGACCATTATTCCTCAGTCTATAAACAGGATAGCCATCATCATTAAAATCAGTTGTTTCATTGAGTTTTTTTGAGAAATGCTTCGAACACTTGCCTTCCTTCACGTAGGGAGAATTGTTCCTTGCAGTACCACTTGGACCATGCATCATAAAATCCCTAACAGCTACATGATAGAAAGGATAAACTGCTTCATCTGGAATCTCAGCTAAAATTATCTTATCGATATCATCGATAGTAGGATTTGGTGGAAAGTCCTCCATCCAAAGAAGTATGTGGGCATATGATAAACCACATATTTGAAACTCAGTAGTATACATTGCTGCATTCATAAATAAAATCTAGTGAGATTTATTTAATATATCTTTACAAAATGTCTACATTTATGAACAGAGACTAAATATATTCTAGATAGAGATACTAACAACACTGGTAGAGAATAATCTAACATGAATGAACTTTTCCAAGACATTTTCCTTGTCGTAGGTCTTTTATTAATTGGTCCAATTTCATCTTGAAAACTCTACATGCTACGTCGGTCGGTCTTCTATCTTCAACCCCCTGCTCTGAACAAATAGAACAATCTCTGGCCATTTTGGATTACAGGTAAAAGTGATGAATAGACTAGGATATCCAAAAAATCTGCATGTAGTCATTGCATCCTGATAATTTTGGATCATCCATCGTGGTCCGCCTGTAAACGATGCAGGTAAATAAACTCGGGTGCCGTATGCTACAGCGTCTGTTTTACCTATGAGTAATGCCTTATGCAAATGATTATACATTTCACACCGTAGCTCTTTTTGATGCAATTGTATGTAATTTAAGCGTGACGACTCTGCTGTTGCATATGCATCAACCAAGAATTGTTGGAAAAGACGTCTAGAGAATAATATATGTGGAGATTCACCGACCCTCTCTTGCAATCGAAAAGCAAAATATTCCCGAATGCTTAAATTACTACGACCACCTTCTGAGCTTGCATAGGAATAATTCAATGGAACACCATTTCTGTATCCATTTTTTCCATTTATAAAAAGCAAAGGATACTGCAAAGGCAAGTAAAGTGGACGCACTTCACTTATCCTTTACAACCGTCCGTTTTGCGGTTCAACAATAATATCCCTATGATCGGGCACATTTATTTCTAATTTTATGTTTTATGTTTATTAATGTTTTCTACTCCCCTTCAACCTCTAAATAACATAAAAAATTGTTGTTTTCTAGATGAATGTTGATCTTGGTGAATATACTTGTGGCTATGCAACCCCCAGCGCCCTCACCTCCTCCTAAGATATGAGTTTCAGTCAGAATCAACATTGGCCCAAATGAGCTTCATCGGGTAATATCCTTCTTTTGTTTTTTTTTTTTACATTGGGACAATGTAAACTTTTAAGTTTGGGGGAGGTGTAACTTATTTTGAAGATTGATTCTTGAGATGTTAACTGTTGGAACCATATTCACTCAAGTAACTGCATTTTGTATGGTTAGTTGAGGTTTCATTTTAAATTTTATTGTTTTTTCGTCATGTTTTGTTTAAATTTTTTTTTTGAATTTCTTTCAGTTTTTTCGTTTTGCCTTGCCAGCTGGTTTGATTGAAATCGCTTGGAACTTGTGTTGTTTATGATTTGAGATGACTCGTTCTTTATTTGGCATAACTCACCATAATCTACTCTTTGGTTGGGTGAATGGTTTAGATTTTAGTCAAAATGGAGAATTAGAATACCTTACCCTTTCATTGTTCTTAGCTGTAAATCCTAATTAAGTCTAAGTTTGGGGGAGGTTGAGCCTTGAGGATGCTAGTAAGGTTATGGATTCCATGCATGTTGAAAATAAGTGTGGAGTGTTTTCGGCTGACCAATTGAAGCTAGGCAATGACTAGATACTAGTAATCTCATCCCTACTTTTAAGTCTTGCACAGATTAGGTCCAAAAAAAAAAAACTAATGCCTTTGATGTGTCTTTACCACTCTTCGAAGCCTGTGTGACTTGTGCAATTAAGTTCTTAGGGGTCTTTCAAACCTGGTGCCCGGGTCAATTGAACCGGGAGTCATCGGCCCAAAGCTCGCTAAACGGTCATATAGAAAGCCCAGCGAAGAGGTAGATTGCACATAAGACATATGAGGCAATGAAAAAAAAAAGAGAAAAGAGCAAATCTCAATAAAAGAAAAAGAAGAAAAAAAGCACTAGAGAAAGATTCTAGCTTGTGAAAAAAAAGATTGAATGGTAGAAGAATAACTGCAAGGCTACGCTTCAAATTTTTGGGGATATAGATTGCTAGTAGGTTTGACTGCATGGTGGATAGTGGGAAAGTCGGGGCCCTCAAAAATTAGGAGAATCCACATTGACTAAGCTGGTATTTTTGTGGTAAGATCACAACCAACTTGATACTTCTTTGAGAGATGAGAGATTTAAACCTTTAAGCATATATCCCTATGAAAAAAGAGGTAGTGGGAAAGGAAAAATAATAAGTTTGGGGATGTGTGCCTTTTACGAGAGGGTGAGAACATATTTGACTATTGTGGTTTGGGGGAGCCCGACCAAAGTGTATGATAGTGGGTGTGATTAATGCTCATTCTCTAGTCAAGCGTTGGATGAGTTCACTGTTAGTGGCAATGTTCTGTGACAGTCATGAATGACATATGGTAGGATGTTGACAAGCTTTTTTATGTTATGTGTTTAATTTTATTTTGTGTGTTTAATGTAATTGGGTAAATTTCTTGCTCGGGACGATCAAGGGTTAAGTTTGGGGGAGTTTGATAAGTGTATTTTATATGCAAAAATACTTCTCTTAACTTATGCAATTCTATATAAAATCGAGCAGATTTCTACCTAATTTGTGTGGATATGGTTCATATAGGTAAAAAGCTCAAATTGGAGTGATATTAAATGAAAGGGATGATTTTTGAACCAAATTGAGACTTTACATTCAAGATATAGCATCAAGGTGTGATGGCTTGAGAGTTTGGGGTGAAAAGATCAATGTCAATAAGTTTGAAGACTAGATTGCACTTTGAGGAGAACTTAAAAGAGACTATTTGGGTCGTAATTGAAGAGTTCGAGGACCTTTGCAAACCATTCGAGAAGTTTTGGACTTGTATAAATGAAGAAAAAACCTAAAAAGGACCATTGCTGAAAGAAAAAGTCAAATCAGGGACTCAATCGCGTGTGCTGAAAGTAGGGCGCAGGTGGGCGCGGCAAGAAAACCGTCCCTACCCACGGCCTAGCCAATTTCTCTGCTGGGCGCGGGTAGGCCGCGGCAAGCAAACCACCCCTACCCGCAGCCTGTATCGGGAAAAACCATTTACGAGTTTTCGGGCCATTTTTGACACATTCTAGGGTTCTAAGGCCTCCCTGACTATAAAAGAATGAAAACACTTCTATCAAGGGAGGATTTATCATAGAAAATCATTCTTGAGGGCTAGGAGATTGGAGCAAAGGCTTGGAGATTGAGCTAAGGTTTGCGTGAAGATTGAAGAACAGAGTTTTTCGTTTGGTGCAAATGTTTTCTTCGCTATTCTTCATCTTTTCTTTGCAAAAATCTGGTCATGTATTCAAACCCTACGAATGCTTATGTTATGAATTCCTTTATTATGCGTAACTAATTTTCCTTGTTGAGACAATCGATGAAACAATAGACATGTTTTAATTGTGTTAGTCCCATTCATGACTCTAATTGTTATTGTGTGCTTATTTCCTATTGTGATATGTAATTACGTTTTATGAGCCTGATCAACTTGTAATTGCATTAGTGAATTTGTGAGGAAACCGAGAGGTAAATCACCAATTTAGCACTTCAATAGGAAACATAAATTGCATAGAAGATAGAGATATACTTTTATGATTTGTGTGACCACATAAATGGTTTCTTATTAATTAATGCACTCAACTAGGTTGAAATTTACATAGAGATATAGTGGGTTTACTTGGTTGGGTAGATTTGAATTTGCTCGAGAGAGGTTTTCAATTAAACTTGTGCAACTGGTTGTGAGCACGTGATGGTGAATTGTCATGAGTGGGATTACATAATTGGAACGCCTGTTTATTGTGGATTCGTGAGTCTCAACACCTTCATTCATATATTTTCTAGTCCATTAATTTGAGTTGCTTCCTAGATTAAAATAGATAGAGCATTTAATTTTTAGTTTAAACAACCTCATTATTCTTTTACAAACTCTTAATTTCCTTATTCAATTGGTGTGAAATTGACTCAAGTGAGATAGGTGACAACTTTCCCTGTGGGATCGACATTCAGGACTCTTCTAGTCCTATACTACTTGAACGGTATTGTGCACTTGCGATTTCTCCTATCAAACCTCGTCTGCACCTCCTCCTTACTCTCCCTTTTTGCCCTCACGCATTCTTTAGCCTATTGCAAACCTACCAACCAGGTGATCAAACCATCTTGACTTCATCTCACCTGCGTCTCTCCCTGTTACTCCCGAAATTGTTGGCAAAAAGGCTAAATATCGGTGCACACACTCAGATCAAGACAACCAATGCAAGTAAGTACTCTAGTATCGGCTAGAATTCTAGACCTTCATATTTTTTCGAGAAAAGTTTAATCACAAAGCCTCATTTTTTTAATTATATTTCTGACAATATTGCCTTTTTTCTCTTTTTTGCTGATCTAGGCGTCGGCAAAACGTACATTGCGTCTGCTACACGATAGGAATAATTTTTTGTGCGGATCTGGATCTGTCGGCCTAGATCAACGCTGAAAAAGCTAAGTAATAAAACATTTCCTCTTGTTTTTTTGTTTGAATTTCACTGATATGAAACGTAACGTGGTAGATGCTGATGTTAGTTGACGGGTTTTTTAGATTTGAAATTTCTTTTTTAAACAAAATTTTGACAATATTGCCTTCTTTTTTTTGTTTGCTAATCCAGGTGCAGGCAAAACGTACATTGTGTCTGCTACGCGATAGGAGTAATTTTCTGTCCGGATTTGGATCTGTCGGCCTAGACCAACGCTGAAAACAGCTAAGTAATTTAACATTTTACCTTTTTTTTGTTTAAATTTCGCTGATATGAAATATAACGTGGTAAATGCTGATGTTAGTTGACGGGTTTTTTAGATCTAAATTTTTTTTAAACAAAATAAATCCAGAAATAACCTTCTGGCTAGAATATCTGTATTTTACATATTTTATATAATGGCTTTGTAACGATATATATATATATATTCTGCAAATTTTATACAGGTGAAGGCTCAAATATTGTTGCAGAAAAGGTCTAACATTATCGCAATCTCTGTTTTTGGAGAACCCTTTAACAACCGAGCAAAATAAAAAGCAATGAAATAAAATATGATTATAAAAAGACAAAAACAATTAAATAAAAATAATTGACTGAAATATTTCAAAGAGAAGGGATTTTGTACAATTTATTTTTTCAATACATGGGAATGCATTACAGAATTAAAAAATAAAAAAACAGAATACAAATGCAGTATAGACATAAAAGAATAAGAAAATTTCAAAATAAAATAATCACATACTTTACCCCTAGCATTCCCTAAAATTTGGAAAATTTAGGCGTTGGCAAAGCATGAGAAGAAAGACTGCAAAGTCACTAAAAGTTTGCATATGGGGAAAAATTGTAAAAAAAAAAAAAAAAAGTTTTTTTAATGTCAACAAACTAAAACTAATAAAGATAAATGGAAAAGTAATCCTACTTTAAGTTAAAATTTAAATAGAGGGTGGTAAGTTAAACCATTGATTTCCTTTTTATTTTTATATTTGTAATACTATCTGTGACATGAATTGTAAACTTCTGTCCCTTATTTTGATAACTTTTTTAAAAGCATTTAGCTTAACATGCAATAAACTTATGGCAATTAACATGTTATTTTTTTCTAAAAGTTATTGTATTTAATATTCTCGACCATGACCTTTATATTTAGATGATGCTGTTACCTTCCAAAACAAATAGATTAGTTGGTTTTTTGGGGAAAAAAATTGAAATAGAAGGTGGTAATTTAAACTATTGATTTATTTTTTTTTTAAAATTTGTAATATTGTTTTTGATATGAATTGTAAACTTAAGTCCCTTATTTTGACAACTTTTTTAAAAGCATTATGTAAGAGTTAAATCAAACTTTTCAGTTTTGAAAAACTGAATAATCGGTTAGCCCTTATTTATTTATTATTTTGGATCTGTGCCATTTATCTCTTATGGATTTTTTTTTTTTTAACCTAATAAGGACAGTGAGTGCACCAATGAATTTAGCTGGAAAGGTATTATATACAACGAAGGCATTACAGTCTGTAAATTTCTTTTGTCCATTTTTTGATTTGTCGTTTAGAGAAATGTATAGGCTAGTATTTTGAAGCACCAGAGCAAATAAATCATGTAACATAAATTTTTTCCTTTGTGTTTTGATTGCCAAGTGTTTGATGCTCTGGTTATAAGTTGTGTAAAAAAAAAAAAAACCTGTATTGCCCTATTTTTGTTTTTTGTAATTTGTCCTACAAAGAAAACGCTGCCTGTAAGGACATCGGAAAATGCACATCTTCTAACAGAAATGTAAGTTAAAGTTATTTTATTTTACTGTATCAATTCATTGTGTTGGCAGTTTTAGAAAGGCTGATCATTCTCTGTTTCATTTTCCCACATAATAAATTTGGGCATCACGACTCAACTGAACATTGCAGTCCGGGTAAGAATCTTAATTGTTCTATGTGTTTTTTTCTTTTCCTTTTTTTTTTGGGTTACATTCTTCATAATACATTGTTTGTTTGTGTGAAAAAATTTCAAAGCTATAATTGTGCAAATTTTTTTTGTGCATGTTTTTAGTTGTAAGATGTCGCTGTAAATTGTTTACCGTCACCGAAATAGATTTGCAAGTTAGAGAAAACAATGTTTATGTGCATACGAAAAAAGAAAAAATAATAAAATAAAAATCAAACAACAAAGTTAAATATGGATGATAGATTATTTCTTTTTACCGAACCCAAGTGGGGATGTAGTTGCTTAGAACGGACCAATAAGTTTAATATTATCATGAAATTATTAGACGGCTGTGTAATGGGTAAACAGGGGTGTAACTCAACATATTAAATAACATATTAATTAGGTTAAAATTATTAATTTAAATTACTAATTCTACTCTTGATTAGGTGACTTCATTGTTTGGTTGACATTATTAGGTTAAATATTTAGTGTTGACATTATCAGGTTAGTAAAACTAATCTCATTTAATTAGGTTAACATTATTAGTTTACAATTCACTTTTTTACTTTAGATCACTGTAAGTAACATATTAATATTAATTAGGGCAAAGAAATTGATGAAAAGGGAGGCTAAGGCTTATTTACCTGGAGATGCATAAGCTGAAACAACGGCTTGCGTGTTGTAACCTGCATTAGTAGCAAATGCTGTATAAATATTTTTTTGTTTCATTAAAATTGATAAGTCCACATGTAAAACCGGACCCATATACTGATAAACATTCTGAAATTAAATATAACTTGGAATTAAGTAATTCTACATTTAAAAATTTACCTGGAATGACCCTTCTCGGAGCACATTGTGGTGAATTGGAAATACCTTCAACCTCTAAACCATAATGTGTCGTGAGAATAATTGCCTTGTTCATGCTATTGCCTAATCTGTACTTCCCCGGAGTTAGCTTACATGAAATAGTAGTATTCTCTCGATACACTTTGCAAAATAAACAAGAAAACAGAAATAACTATTATTTGGAATGTACTAAACAAGTTGTAAAATGCTGAATGCAGAAAATAGAAATATATACCATTTGTTATGTTGATGAGAGGGACTGATTGCTGTATGAATAAATTTTCATGTGTTAAATTAATAATACCCCGATTTTCATCTCGCAGGGGCCTACCAATTCACACTGAACTTGGTTAGTTCTCTTTGGTGGCAAAACCATGGAGAGCAGGTAAACTCCTTTCTAACTTGAACGAAATTTGTTCCTTTAGTGTGAATGTTAAAAAACCGCAACATTTTACTCTCTAGGTTTTTAAGCCTTTGCATCGAGCTAATGCTGCTCAGTACAAAACAATCGAATAGGCATTCTTAGAACATAAAAGTACTAATCTCATGCTGAAAACATAACTGTACTTACCTGATGCATTTGATGAATTTTTTTCTCTTAGCCTCATGGTTATTTTCATCTGATTTCCTCTTTTGTTTCTGCTTGAAATGGAGCTCTTGCATTGTGACTGAGTAATTTGTGCGCTAAATTGCTGTGTAGTTGGTGTGTTAAATGTTTTACGGATGTGCTTGATCTTAAAATTCTATATTTCAATTACTCTGAGAAATAAGGGGTTGGGAAAATGAAGGAGAAGTTGGCTGAAATGTTTACTGAGAAGCAGTTCTCTGTGTTTTAGCCTTTTTAAACGTGAGGTGACTATTTGGGTGCTGCTAAAGCAACCTCAGGTTATTCATAGTAAAATCTGAGCCAGCCTTCTAAATGATATGTTTTTAATGTGAAACTGTGCCAAGGGTAGACCTAGACAGCCAAGCTAATTATTGCTTTGTTTAATGCGCAGAAATCTAAGTTAGCTTGACCTTATTTTTTTTTGAAATTGCTTTTCTTTTTTTGGTGGCTATCTGATTATAACCTATCTACATTCTCAAATGGGAATTGATTTACTAACCCTGTATTCAACTTATTGGTTTTAATAGACTTAACTGGTCTTTAAAATTCTTTGATAATTGGAACAGTGATTAAATAAATCGTAGAAATTGAATTGGAATGAATGAATTAGTAAAACTCATTGTGCAAACTGAAATTGTCTAAGACTCAATTTTAATTATTCAAATTTGTGAGGTTTGAAATTGCTATCACTAGTCTTTAGAAACTCAAAATTTTTTTTCAATATTTGTTTGGTTATCTTATCTTATTTTGGGTCTTCATTGGTTGTTAGCTTTTGGTATGAACTTGTTTTGTGCATTATCTAAGAGAGTGAAAAATTGGTAAGAACCTGATAGAGTAAACGTGTAAACTTACTAACCTAAAAACAATTTTTTTTTGAATGAACAACAAAGGCACAGTTACTGAGAAGTCCCAATGTCTTCCCATTAGCAATCCCGTACTCAGCGGTGAAAAATACTTGTAAAACTTGGCTGATATTGGAGTTCTACGTGAATTTTAATTTTTAAACTTAAGCACGAATAGGATTTCATAACTTAGACAAACGGAAAGCTAAACAGGAATAGGACAACAAACATAGACTTAAACAAAAGGAAAGATAAAAACATCTAATAGATATGCAACTATCGTGGCCGTTCATTCCTTTTCAATCTTTATCTTGGTCTTGCGAAATTTCGTGGTTGATTGGTTAACTGATTCTGAACCGTCCTCGTCTCCTTGATGAGCATTTATATCTTCAGGCAACCTCTTCAGTGGTGTCTTGAGTGGGGATGTGACTTTATTCTCACTCGCTGAGTCTTGCTTGGCGAACAATGCTTGACCTTTTATCTCCTCGTCTATTTTTCCATGCCTAATCAATTCTTGGTCCTCGAATATGCGTCGAACGACATAAACAGGGTCGCCCCCCTCGAAATTCTTTTTCTGAATGTTTAGCTCAAAAAATAGCTCTATCCCAATGAGATAATATAGCTCATCAAGATAGGGGTTTTTAAACACTCTTTTTCCTATAAAACTTTTATCAGACTCTCACTCAATTTGCTCATACGTAAACCATCAGGACAGATTGGTCAATTAAAATTAGAATTAAATTAAAATTAAAATGCTATTTACATGAAAAAATGATAGATGTAACATAATGTAAATATGATTTACTGCTTCTAGCCGTCTGGTTATGTCCTCTGCGGACTGGCCAATTAGTTAACAGCAGTTGTTATCCCATAGCAGTAACTCCATTGAGTTTGTATTGTCACAAACCTCAATGTGCGGTTTGAACCTGATTTCCCATCTCTCCTCGTTGCACTTTTCACATTTGTAACCTGCACCAGATTTTGATACCTTTTTTAAACACTTGGCACAGCTAGAAAGGTACCAACCATTTTCTTCTTTTACCAAGGGGATGGTTCCGATGACCCATGCATATTGTTCCTGTAAATTGAAGTTAATTAGTATTATATATAATGTTGCAAAAATGTTAAGTGGATTGGAAATATATTACCTTGGCTACTTTTGGGATGTGGTTGAGTGTTAGGAGGTTATCTATTATGCTTTCAATCTCTTCTTTTCGGTTTCTTGCTGAAATTGAGAATGAAGAGGATTGGCAGACTTAGTAGGACACCTCCAACTCGTTGTTAGGCAAACTGTATTGATTGTATCCCGTTAGGTGCTGTTAAAAGAAAAAAGCAAGCAATTTTCAAAAAATTCGTAGTATAAAAGGGGTAGCAAACCTGGTTGAAAATTCCTCTATTTCTTTGATAGTCTGGTTAACCACTATTCGTGTAGCATAAAATGTATTGGAAACACCAATGCCTATGGTTTTTAAATAGAGTAGCAACTCTTATGTTAGTTTATCTTATGGAAAATACTTATTTATCTATTTTTATTTTGTCTCTCACCGCGAAACTCCTTACTCCAGCACAATTGCAGGAGCACAATGACTTGCTGGTTTCCAGTAGCTTGTAGGTAGCCTTGCAATTCAATAGTGTAGTTTTCCCAAAGTGTGCATGGAATACACACACCCCTGGCATAAGATTGGAAAAAATATTTAATATTTAATTTGTGAATATAATAGTTCCTGGTGTTGTGAACTTTTATCGTGGGTTTTCGAGCTGCATTTTTAGCCACTGTGCCCCACTCTTTGTTGTGTGCAAACGTTGCCGGCCGTTGTTGTCTGCCACAACACGGCCCAGAACGTCTAAAAAAATTATTAGTGGGGTAGATATTAGGGTCTACAAATTTAATGGAGAAGTCACTTACCGAAAAGGGGGTTTCTGTCACTGTGTTTTGTGTCCCTAATCTCCTCCAGCTGCTTCAGTTGGAAGACATTTGTAGGAAATGTAGAGTCAGTCGTCTTGCCAACATAATTGCGTTCTCTGAAATTAAGTTGAATGTTGAGGTTTCTGATTGGGTAGAGTCCGTTGTTATCCTAGAGTCCGTTGTCTAACTTTTCTATCATTCTTCCTTTGGCTGTCCCTTGAACATGATCTCCCTGTATGGAATGTATATGAAATCTCAGTAAAAAAAAGATACATATTTGTGTACGTAACTGGTATATATATAACCTAAAACCTTGCTGCTCTTACCGCTTTATCAACAAAAAGAAAGTCGAGGCCAGGCCCGAGTCTGTCCCCTTCCGGCACTTGCCATTTCTGGCTGCACCTTAGCTTTAGTCTCCAGTCAAACCTATTTCTGTTGACATCTTTCAAGAGCGCAATGGTAGGAGCCATTTTTTTCTAGGAAGTTCTAAGCTGATTTAGGTGGTGGGAATGGTTTTAATCTGTTTTCTACTGTTGGGAATTTTGCTCAAGTCTGGGTTTAAATAGAGATTTGGCCAGCGAAGTTATTGTTTTTTAATTTGAAAGATTGACATTTTGACTGGTTGATGGCTGCGCATTGAAAATTTGTTTTGGCCAATGTGCCTATATAGATTGTGGGTTGTATGCTTTTAAAGAGAGAGATCAATGTCAACTTTCTTTGGTAGTCTCTTCGTTCACCGTGTGTACTGGCCCAGAAGGAGACTCGTTTCTGTTCGTGTGATACCTGTGCTAAAATCGAGTTAGCTCCCAAAAAAAAAATAGCTGGCTTCATTATATGTTATTAAAAAAAATTTCGTATTTTGAGTAATAAATGATTTACCAAGTCAGCGTGGCATTCTAAGTGTGTTATCTGTTGTTTGTTTGTTACTTAAATATTTATGTGTATGGAAGTTATTGTTATGTAAAATTTTCAATTTTTGGTAGTCGTTTTCTGTTGTTGGGAATTTTGTTCGAGTCTGGGTTCAAATAGAGATTTGGCCAACGAAGTTACTATTTTTTAATTTGTAAGATTGACATTTTGACTGGTTGATGGCTGCATATCGATTTGCAGAGGTGGCGGTAATGATTGTGGGCTGTATGCTTTTAAGAAGAAAGATCAATGTTAACTTTCTTGGGTAGCAGATCAATGTTAACTTTCTTTGGTAGCATCTTCGTTCACCGTATGTACTGGCCCAGAAGGGGACTCTTTTCTGTTCATGTGATACCTGTGTTAAAATTGAGTTGGCTCCCAAAAAAAAATAGTTGGCTTCATTATAAAGGTCTAAGAGTAAAAAAAAGACGTTGCTCCCAAGTCAGAGTCGCATTCTAAGTATATTATCCGTTGTTTGTTTGTTACTTAAACATTTATGTGTCTAGATGTTATTGTTATGTAAAATTTTCAATTTTCAGTAGTCGTTTAGGCAGCTTCTGGAAATTATATAACAGAGTCCAAGAAAGTGTGCATTGAAAAACCCCCCTCTTAAAACGTAAATGAAATAAGGCTTCTGCGTTGTGGCTATGGCGGACCAAGAGTAAAATTTTCTGCCTTCGGGTGTCATTTAGGCATATTCTGGTAATTATTTAACACTGTCCCCGAGAAAGTGTGCATTTAAAAAAACACACTATATATTAATGCTTAGAGAGGACCGGACGCATATATAGAAACAGGGGTGTTGTTGGGGCGGGAATTCTGATTGTAGGACCCGCAATAGCTCAGCTGCTTTAAGATAGATAATAGATACGAGTGTTTAAACACAATATCACATAATTAACTGGACATATACGTCGGGTTCAGCTAGGAATCAATGTGAGTGCATCCCAGTTGAAGGAGGCCCCAAAAATCAAAGTGGGTCGCCATCTCTGCACTTACATCGTGACAGCGACATATTCATGACATACATCCATTATAGTGTTAATGAAGTCTAAACTTTATAAAACTTGACACTCATGACCCCACCCTATCTGCATGCGTGCGTCCGGTGTATTATATGAATTTGGATGAGCCGTGGACGTCACGTGACATGACACACTGCACAACGTGTTGATCTAAGTTCGGTTCAGCCGTGAAGCCATGTAAGTGCAGCCCGGTAAAAAGAGGGCCCCAAAATCAAGAAGAATTCCATCACTGTACTTATGCCGCTATGATACCACCATCGTGACATGGGTGCAGTGATAGTCTAAATAGATTTGAAATCGACCGTAACTTGACCCAATTGATTAGACCACATTCCTAGATATGTTTTCAGTGTGTTTAGTCAGTGTGGATTTGAGGTTGATCGAGTTTCGCTAAAAAAGTCCCAATCTAACTTGTAACGTTTTGTAATTTAGACTTAGCATGACCAAAGGCGTTTTATACATGGTCCTGCCCTGAAATAATTTGTTATAACCTGACTTTTGCTGGGAAAAAAAATTGGTATGTCAGGGGAAAGTTTGGAGTAAAGATTCAACACGGATCGCCATCACTACACCCATGCCGCTATGATACCACTGTCACGGTTTGAGGTTGTGATAGCCCGAATCGATTCGAAATCGCCCGCAACTTGACACACTCAATAAGACCACATTCCTAGGTATGTTTTCACTATTTTTAGACAATATATCGGAGGTTAATCGAGTTTTGCTAAAAAGGGGCCCAATCTCCGTTGTGTGACTTAGACTTAGCACGACCGACGGCGTTTCGCATACAATCCTACCCCAAAATATTGTGCTATAGCTTGGGTTTGCTTGGGAAAGTGAATTGGTGCATTGGGGTGAAATTTGGAGCAGAGATTCAACACGGAGAGTCATCACTGTAACCATGCCGCTATGATACCACCATTGAGGTAGAAGTGCAGTGATGGCTTGAAATAGTGTGCTATAGCTTGGGTTGTGCTGGGAAAGGAAATTACATCGTCTGGGTGAAATTTGGAGCAAAGATTCAATATGGAGTGTTATCACTGCACTCATGCCGCAATGATACCACCGTTGCGGCACGAGGCCGTGATAGCCCGAATTGATTTGAAATCCCCAGCAAGTTGATACACTCGATAAGACAACGTTCTTAGGTATGATTTCATTGATTTTAGACAATATAGATTGGAGGTCGATCGAGTGTTGCTAAAAATGGCTCAATCTAACTAGTAACGTTGTGTAGCTTAGATTTAGCACGACTGACGGCGTTTCATATATGGTCCTGCCCCAAAATATTGTGCTATAACTTGGGTTTAGCTGGGAAATGAAATTGGTGAATCAGGGTGAAATTTGGAGTAGAGATTTAACACAGAGAGCCATCGCTGCAACCTTACCGCTATGATACCACCATCGCGGTAGATGTGCAGTGATGGCCCGAATCAATTCGAAATCGACCGCAACTTGAGCCCCTCAATCAGGTTACATTCTTATTAATGTTTTTAGTCTATTTAGTTCATTTGGATCAGAGTTGAGCGAGTTTTGCAAGGGAAAGGCCCAATCTAACTTGCCACATTATGTAACTTAGACTAAGCGTGACCGACGGCGCTTCGAACTACTGTCCAGCCTCGAAATAATACGCTATAACTTGGTTTTTGCTAGGAAATGAGGTTGGATCTTCAGGGCGAAGTTTGGAGTAAAGATTCAACAAAGAGCACCATCACTACACCTATACCGCTATGTCACCACCGTCGCGGTATGGGTGCAGTGATAGCCTAAATCAATTCGAAATCAACCGTAACTAGACATAGTCGATCTGATCACATTCTTTTTTATGTTTTTAGTGTGTTTAGTTAATGTGGATAGGAGGTTGGCTAAGTTTTGCTAAAAAAGGCCCAATCTAACTTGTGACGTTATCTAAATTAGACTTAGCACAACCGGCGACGTTTCGTATACTGTCTGGCCCTAAAATAATATGCTATAACTTGGGTTTGGATAGTAAATGGGATTGGATCGTCGAGGTGAAGTTTAGAGCAAATATTCAACAATGAGCGTCATCACTACACTTATGCCGCTATGTTACCACCGTCGCGGCACGGTACAGTGATGGACCAAATCAATTCGAAATCAACCGTAACTTGACACACTTGATCTGACCACATTCCTATTTATGTTTTTAGTGTGTTAGTTCATTTGGATAAGAGATTAAGCGAGTTTTGCCAAGGAGGTGCTCAATCTAGCTTGTGACGTTATCTAACTTAGACTAAGAGCGACCGTCGGCGTTTTGAACTACTGCCGGCCTCAAATAATGTGCTATAGCTTGGGTTTGGCTGGGAAAGGGTATTGGTTCATGGGGGTAAAATTTGGAGCAAAGATTCAACACGGAAAGCCATCACTGCACCTATGTTGCTATAATACTACCATCGCGGTAAAGGTATAGTGATGGCCCGAATCGATTCGAAATCGATCGCAACTTGACACACTCGATCCGATCATGTTCTTATTTATTTATTTAGTGTGTTTAGATAATGTGGATAAGAGGTTGGCAAAGTTTTGCTAAAAAAGGCCCAATCTAACTTGTGACATTATCTAAGTTAGACTTAGCACGACCGACGACGTTTCGTATACTGTCAGCCCCGAAATAGTATGCTATAACTTGAGTTTGGATAATAAATGGGATTAGATCGTCGGGTGAAGTTTGGAGCAAAGATTCAACAAGGAGCGTCATCACTGCACCTATACCGCTATGTTACCATCGTCGCGGCACGGGTGCAGTGATAGACTAAATTGATTTGAAATCGACCGTAACTTGATACACTCGATCCGATCACGTTCCTATTTATGTTTTTAGTATGTTAGTTCATTTGAAACAGAGGTTGAGCGAGTTTTGCCAAAGAAGTGCCCAATCTAGCTTGTGACATTATTTAACTTAGATTAAGCGCGATCATCGGCGTTTCGAACTAATGTTTGGCCTCGAAATAATGCGCTATAACTTGGGTTTGGCTGGGAAAGGGTATTGGTTCATGGGGGTGAAATTTAGAGCAAAGATTTAACACGGAAAGCCATCACTGCACCTATGCCACTATAATACCACAATCGCGGTAAAGGTATAGTGATGGCCCGAATTGATTCGAAATCAACCGAAACTTGACCCCCTCAATCAGACCGTGTTTCTATTAATGTTTTTAGTCTATTTAGTTCATTTGTAACCCTACACATGTTACAAAAATAATAGACTACTTTAAACTACTATCATGGCATCCATGCCATGACGTAGTGCAGATCACGGCATACATACCGTGACAAGAATTCAACACTGCCATGGGTTAGCACGTTAGTGGAAAGAGATATTTTGTGAATTTTTATTATTTTTAAATGATGTGGTTAGTTGGACAAAGTTTATGGATTGGTGGCCTTTTAAATGAAAATTATGGTTGACTTGGTCTTTTAAACAAAAGCCCCTTTTTAGTTTTATAAATGAAAGTTGATCAAATTTTACGTTCGTATATTTTGTAGAATACACATGTATAGCAAAATTTTTCACTATTCAAATTCACTCATTTTCTCTCTTATTTTTCATTAAAAGTAAAATTAATTTGTCAATAAGCGCTTAAAGTATAATAATATACTAGCAAAATTATATAGCCCTTCTGATTGTTGAAGCGAAAGCTATTTGGAAGGGCTTAGTTTGACAAAGACACGTGGGTTTAATCTGGATTCAACTGAATTAGATTGCCTACAACTTGTTTTTAGCTTGTACTCAAACTTTGAATTTCATCATAATACATTGCTGCTCGGCAAGATCCGTGCTTTGCTTAGTGATTGTAGCAGTGGACCTTGCGAGTATATTCCCCTTGAGGTGAATATAGTCACCAACACTATAGCCTATTTTGCGCTTTGTCATTTCTTTTCTTTTTGTAGGGTTGATTGTATGACTATGTAGCTTAGTACGGTGACAATTCGTTATGTGCAATGAAATAGCTATTTCAATAAAAAAAATAAAAATAAAAAATTATATATATATATATATATTTGAAAGTGATCATTGCAAAATTAAACTTTTGTGTGCCTTTTTTTTGTGCCGATAGGTTGGTGATAAGTGATAATTAAAATATTATTTTTTGCAGCAAAAACAGATCATATAGTAGCATAGAAAGATGTTTCGTCTAGTACAAACCAATTTAATTGCCATCCCCAAACCGTGTTTTGGCATAATTTGAACCTCTACAGAAAAACAAATGTTGCCATTTTGATGATTTTAAAAAATAAGCGAGTCTTAATTAACAAATTAATTTTGCTACTTGTTGCTTCTTGTTAAAAATTAATATAATGTGATGTCTCAAACTTTCATTTATGTTTCTTGAGATTTTTCTGGAATTTTTAGGAGTTAAATAAAGTGCTATGCTTGATTTTATTAAGGATAAAATTATTTATTAAGAATAAAATATAATATTTTTAAGATGATGCTTATCCGTTAACGTTGTTTACTGTAGAGGTAAATGTGCAATTAAATGAAAATTTAATTGCAAGTTAGCCTTTAAAAAACAACTATAAATAGTTAGAAATTAAAATAATTAATATTACTAAGAAAAATCTAAACCCAGGTAACTCTATTTTCTCTCTAAATGAGGCCGGCCAGGCCCTGGTTAGCTAGGTAATATGTTTTCACCAACCAAGCTAAGCACCTGCCCTGCCTGGTAACGTTTATACTTTATAGTGTGGTTTTAATTTGGCGCATATACATGTGATATAGGGATAGAGTGTTCAAGCAGCTTTAGAGGTAAATGTGATAATTTCACCCATAGTACAAAGCTTAATTTGTTGAGTATATACTTCTTATGTACGATACGTGAATGATGCAAGTTTGTTTACTCCTGTGTATTAATATATTGATATTATTATACTATGCATGATGTGTAGCATGCCAAGTATGCGTACATTAAGCATGTGGATGATTAGCATACGTGAGGAATGTGTCGTGATGTGGTGATGTAATACATTGCCCTTCTAAAATATAGTATTTTATTCAGTACAGATCGGAAGAATAATTTACCGATAAAATCGTTTTGGTGCAACTTATGTCAGTCACACCTCCTTTGAATGCTCCACACTGTTGGTATGTAGATTTACAGCACAAAGCCATTATGTTAGTCATAGACCCAGTAAATATAATAACATACATGGCATGTCATGTTGATGATATCCAATAAATGAAGTGATGTTCCCACACACAACCAAGCATATAGACGGGGCCCGTGCCCCTCATATAAAGCACCGCATAAACTCATTATAAATAAGGTCTGTCGATATATAACGCGTACATGCCCCATTTCTAAGGGCTTACCATGTCTTGACCATTGCCAAGGACTTACCCATATTAATAGACAATGTCCGGCTATATCAATATACGACGACTGTGCCTCTAATACTGTGTCTAGTATATATACCTAATTCGTCGAGCTGTCGGGCTCCTAACACTGTGTGACGACCCACTTTGCTATTCTTAATATTTAAACTTTACCCGTCAAAGTTAAATATATAACAATTAAGTCAATGTCCAATTTTGGACTAAGATACATTAAATTAATTTTTGGGAATTACCTTTTAAGCAATCAAACAAGTTTGGGATCTATGTGGAGTGATATCATAAGTTGGTAGTTAAATGAGATAAGGAAATGAAGTTAGGGACTTTAATGAAAAAAAGAAAGACGTTGAGGGATGTTGGGTGAAATTTTCATATATATATATATATATATATCTAGATAATTCATTGGACTTGGGCCATTTTCTTACAAACAGAGAGAGAGAGAGAGAGAGAGAGAGAGAGAGAGGAGTTGGGAAGAAGAAAATTTTTGAAAAAATTGAAGATGGAAGTCGGAGGAATGGAAGAAGAAGAACAATAAGCAATTATGATATGTAAGAAAATCTCACTTTCAAGCTTTGATTTTATATAAATTTTAAGGTTTAGTTTTCTTCAAGGGTTAAGAAATTTGATATAATGATTAGTTGATTTGATGTAGTTTTATTAATTTAAATGGTGTAAAAGAATGCTTAGACATGAAAATTAGAAATTTTATGCATGAAGTTTCTGCCCTTTCCACTTTAGGAAGCCATAACTGATGGTATAAGCGTAATTTTAATAAGACACAAGTTGAAAAATGATCTTCTATGAGTTGTTTATCATCCAAAATTTGAATGACGTCATTTGGAGACCGGTAGGAGTTTTTATGGCATGTTATGTGGGGCTGGTCAGTTTTTACCCGAGAACAAATTTCGGGAAGTGGAAAAATATTTTGGTGTTCCCAACGTGGTTTTCTTAAGCTCAATTTCATATACGATGAACTTATGTGAGTTTTCTACCTCCAAGTAGAATTTTATAAGCATACGACACTGATCTTGAGTATAAAATAGTCATAAAAGTGTACTACCCAAACAGGGGAACTAAATCTTTGTTGAGGAGTTGAATTGAGTTTTGAATTTACTGAATGATGCTCATGTTTGACGGAAGAGTTTAGTTGAATGTGAAAATGAAGAATTAGTGGGTATTTGAGGCTTTAATATGTGCTACCATGATACATGGTAAGACGAAATAGTCTAGAACAATTATATGAAGCGAACAATCATGAACCTATTCAGAAATGAAGAATCTTGAAATATTTAATGGAATATATGAATTGTGATCAAAAGGAGATTTTATGTTGATAGTAAATCTTTAATTGATAAACAAGCTAGAAAGAAGATAATAGGATTGAGAAAAGATAAGTAAAAAGAATTAAGTTACATATTGGTATGAGAATTGAGTTATATGTGTGGATTGCGAAACGGAAAGAGTAAGGATTAGATGTTAAGTAGAAATTTTATCTAATGTTACAGGAAATGATAAAAATTAAAAGGAAATGAAACATGAAGGGAGCTATATTGCTACTTAGTTGGCGAGAGGAGCTTTTCTTCTTCTTTTCTTTATAAATGAAAATTTATTGTGCTTTGATTTCACATGAACTTGAAATGTTTATAATGATGATGTATTTCATAAGAACTTGAAATTTTGCATGATAATGATGTATTTCTATGAAATTTTATAAAAGTTGATGCCTTCTTTAGAAAAGTTCATATGCATGTTCATATGAAATGGTGCTTCATGATTTTTAGACAAATGTTTGATTTGAAATGTGATTTTGATGATTGAAAACCCCTAAATGTGTATCCAATGTTATGAATATGCCTCCTACGGGTGAAGGGGCCTTTGGCTCAAGCTATTAATACGATATGCCGCCTACGGGTGAAGGGGCCTATGGCTCAGCTGACCAATGAACGCCGCTCAGGAGAAGGGGTCTATGTGCTAGCTGTAGCTCAAGTTGGTTATTGTGTTGCCTATGGCGAAGGGGTCATAAGGTACCTATGGCCCAAGTTGGTATCTATGCGTGTATAACTTGATATTATGATCATGAGATGTTGGATACTCTTTGGGGAAAATTCTATTATGATCTTGAAATGAAATGATTTTTATGATGTTTTTTAGGGAATTTCATGATGATTATTAAATGAATGATATTCATAATGTTTTCTAGTGAATTTTATGATGATTATGAAGGGAAATGATATTCGTGATGTTTTCCAACATGTGATGATTCTAGAAATGTTGATGTTATGCTGAATTTACATTTAAAGTCATGGAAATTCGCAAATGCACTTGAATGTTTTATTCGAAATTTTGTAAAAGTTATGTTTCGACTTTCCAAAGCATGCTTAATTATAAAATTCCACTCACTAGGCTTATTAGCTCACATATTTTCCAAATGATTTCCTTTTCAGTTAGCAATTAGAGTTTGGGCAACACATCAGTATTGAGTCTGCTTTTTTCGAGAATTGAGCCACCACATAGGAATTATTATGGGTTTGTTGATTTTATGAATGATAGGTTTCATAGGGTTAAACTTATTATGATGTATTGGGTGTTTTCATGTGAATTATACTCAGTTTAGTATATTTCTTCATTTATGAAGTGGGGTTACTTATAATGAGAAATTATTAGATTGTGAGGTGTTAAATGTGTTGGTGTTGGGTGATAGGAGCTTGATTAGGATGTTTAATTTCTCCATGCTCGTGTTTTATCATGTGTTTTATTATGTTAAAATGACTATTTATGCTTGTTTTATTGATTTGTTATAGGAAAAAGGAAATAAATAAAAAGAATAAGAATGGGGGCACATGCAATGATTTTGGAGCTTTGGAGATCAAAGTGTTCGAAGATAAAAGAGGAAGAACCAAGAAAAGGGGAAAAAAAGAAGTGAAGCAGTGCTGCTGCATAGCCTTTCCATGTGGCCGCACAGCAGTGCTACCGCTTAGTAGAAACAGCAGGGCGGGCACCCTGTTGATTAGGGCGCCTGCACTGATTCCTGCACGCGATTTTTCATTGTTTTCCTTGTTCCTTTAAAACTCTTTTTATGGTGTCTTTTGTACACGATTTTTACTAGTTTTCTTAGAGTTTTAAGACTCTATTTAAGGGGTCATGCCTTACACATCTCCATATACAATTTGATCGATTTTATTTTTCTTCTTAAAAAGACAAAGTTTAGAGCAAGGCTTATTTTTCTTTCTTTCTCCGGTTCAAGGGGACGTTGTTGCTACTTCTTATGCTTAATTAATCAATTACAGTAAAGTAATTGTTACTCTTTTCTCGAATTGCTTGTGTTGTTCTATTTTTCATGCTTATGAATATTGATTGTTTGATCTAGTTTAAGCCTACTACGTTAAACAATTAATGTTCTATTGCTAGATTTGGAGTTTCAATCCTTAATTATTGTTTCTCCTAATTTTAGTAGCAACTAATAATTGTTAATCATTAGCGATAACACAACCTAAGTTAAATAGATCGAGCTTGTGAATTTGTTGCTTGGATTAACTTATTTTCCTAATTCTTCATGCAATCGTTGTTCTAAATCTAGAGAGCTTATTCTAAGTTGTCTAACCGATTAGGCCTATCGAAGTCTAACCTCTAATTTAACATGACATATCGAAGTTCTTCGAATAAGGATCCCAACACCTTTTACGGATCTCAATTCCGAGTTTTACATAAAAAGTTATGCACATTTCCGTCCGTGCACAAAAGTGTCTAAAATTGGAGAACGCTGCCCCCCATTAAAATAAAGGAGGAGGAGCTGGCCAGCCCCATTTAAATTAAAAAAAGGCCCCTAGCCAGCCCTTATTTAATATAGAAGGGGGACAGGCTAGAGTGAAGCCCCCTTTCTTTTATCCTGGGCTAAACGCCCAAGAAAGGGGGCGTTGCCCTCCCAGAGGGTGGCTGGCCAGGAGTAGCCAACCCCCCCCCCCAAAAAAAAAGAAATGAGAGGGTTTGCCTCTATTTTCTTATTTTTTCCTTCTTTCATTTATTACCACCTAACCCCTATTTATAGAAATTTTGAGGGGTTTGTTCAGCAATTATAAAGTAATGTTTAATCCTTAAAGTTTTTTTCCTTAATCCCTAGAGTTTAAAAAGAGTTTAACTCAAGTATATAATGTTAGAAGAAAATTCTTTAATGATAAACTAGTATAGCACCCGTGCGATGCACGGAAAGAACAATGTTAAAAAATATAATAATATGAATTTTGAAAAATAAATGGAAACATTTGTACATTAGTTGAAAATATAAAAGATGAACAACATTAAAAAACATATAACAATAAGAATTTTAAAAATAAATGGTAAACATTTGTATATTAATTGAAAATATAAAATATGAATGTGCATCAACGGAAATAATTAGACCAATAAACTCATTAATGTAATTCTTTTCTTACATTTAATGGGACCAATCAACTTGCATGGAATGAGTATAGATCCTTATTTATTAAGCATAGCACCCCATTTTTAATGTTACATTTGTCAAACCACATACTTGAACTATAAATTGACTTTTTGCATTCTAAATATTTTCGAAATTTCAGAAATTTCCATCTTACGTGATTTTGATACTCAAACTTATGAAAAAAGGAACTTGGTGTGAAAGAAGAATAAATACTTATAAGAAATTTATTAGAGATTGATTTTTTGACAAACAAATCTAAATGCAGAAAACTTCTTAAGTTTCAAAATTTCAACTCATTATGCTAAAACATTTAAAAATTTCAAGAAAAAAAAAAATTGACCCAGTAAGCTTTGCGTGTTTCGAGAATGATGTCAAAATCTTCCTAACAAATTTATTGACGTTTAAGTAAAGATCATTGAGGCAAACCAAGTTCACAATAGCCTTCTAAAGTATAGTGCAAGTACAGACTCATGGAAAAAAATTTAGTTTTTATGAGTTTTTTTGGGAGGGAAGGAAAACATGGGAAAATAAGCAAAACATGACGTCATCAGTTGACTTACAGCACCAAGCAAATGTGGGAAATAAAGTAGAAACTATACTTGATTTAGATTAATATAATATAATATAATATAACATAATATAATATAGATATATATTTTAAGTTAATGAGACATTTGAGGTTGAAATTGCCAAGTTTGAATGGCTAAGATTAAATTAAACAATAGGATGAAATATCATGGTTAAATTGTACAAATTAACCATTTTAAAATAGAAAAAAATAAAATAATAATAAATAAAATACGACATTAGCCATGACGTCAGTAATTTGGACGGAAAAACCTGTTTAGACTACTCTTGATTTAGATATATATATATATATATATGTATGTATATAGATAGATTAAAATACCAAATTGTGCATATTATTTTCTTTTATTATGTATGATTAATTAATAAGTATACATTATTTCCTTTTTCTTTCTTTCTTTTTTTTTTAAACAAAATATAAAAAAATTTAATGCAAAGGCATGGGAGGAAGGAAAGTAAATAGTCAAATAAAGAGATTATTATAAATGCAAAGGTATTGGATTTTTTTGCAAATTAATTAATCTACATCAATGTTCTGTAACATAAATGTAATTAAAAAAAAGGAAAAAACCATTATAATAAAAAGAAGAAAAAGTATAAGAGGCAAAAATGAGTGAGATAGAGTTGATAAAAATAATCTCTACTCACTTCATATACATCATTATGAAATTCAAATCAATAAAAATACCATCCATTAGAGAAATAAATAGGCCTAAAATACATTACAATAAAAACTACAAGTACACACAACTACAACTATTACAAGAAAACTAATATGTAGACTCATATTAATTACCCTAAGTTCAAAACACATCTTAACTACGAAAAATAGAAAAAAAAGGGGAACAATTACAATTTTCCTTCAAAATGTAATAACTACAGTATATATAATATAATATATATTGTAAAATTTATTTTAGTGCGAACACACCATCCACCAAATACAGTTGAAGTTTTAGCTCTCATGCAGTCCTGCAATCACATTGAGAGCATTATTCAACTCAATACAATCTATTCATCCAACTAAGTAATAAGAGTATAAAACATGCATCCCAGAAAAAGGAAAAAAAATCAAATTTCAACACTTATATGCACATAAAAAGAAAATAAAAAAACTTTAGAAATATTGAAAAATATATACCTATATAAGGGTACCCATAAGAGCACCAAGTTCCATCTGACCATCAAGTTACACAGATAATTTCCACACCTATGTGTAGATTATAATACATAGTAAGAACTCAAATAAAGTAAGGAAAAAATAATTTAAACAATTAATATATTATATCAAACTCATTTAACAAAAATATAAGAATAATATAATGAATGTGTAACCTAAGAGAAAAATATAATATATATCTAAAACGCGTTAAAAAGAGCATATATTTAACAATTCTATTAAAAAATTAATTGAAACTCCAAAAAAACACATTAAAAATATAAGATATATTATAATTTGCAAAAAAAATAATAATAAAATCATTATTAACATTCAAAAACCCAAAGACGCTAGGATAATTTGTTAGCATCAAAATCCCTAATTTGAAACTTAACAAAATCTAAATGAAAACTATAATTTGTTTTTATAATTTGTTATCTAAGTTAAATTTTATAAGGTTATGTTAACCAAATAATAACGTAAATTTGTTATTATTATGTTAAGATAACTGTAATTTACAACAAATTTTAATTCGATTGTCATCGTTAACACAAATAGATATAATTTTATTTTTTACACTAATTTAGATAAATGATATTGTACGAAATAATTAATAATTGAGCAATATAATATGCTCTAAAAATATTTTTTATCCGAAATCAAGAAAGCCAAACAACATAAAAATTATATAAATTAATAATACATAAAAGTAATCATATGTTTTTTAAGGAATGTTACTTATAATTATTAATATTCGTACTAGGAAAAATTAAGAAAAAGGTATAATTATAATTTTTAGTTAACTTAAACTAAAAATATATATGTTTAATTTATATGAATTATAAACTGTGAATTTTGAGGATATATAGACACTTATCCATTAGTTAGTTTGTTATTATAACATGTTATTATAATTTGTTAGCTAAGTGAAATTTTATAAGGTTATATTAAACACATAATAATGTAAATTTGTTATTATCATGTTAAGATAACTATAATTTACAGTAAATTTTAACTCGATTGTTATTGTAAATATAAATATAAAAATTTATTTTTTACACTAATGTAGATAAATGATATTGTACAAAATAATTAATAGTTGAACTATATAATATACTCTAAAAATATTTTTTATCCGAATCAAGAAGGCCGAACAAATAAAAATTATATAAATTAATAATACATAAAAGTAATCATCTGTTTTTTTAAGGAAAATTACTTATAATTATTAATATTCATACCAGGAAAATTAAGAAAAATGTACAATTATAATTTTCAGTTAACTTAAACTAAAAATATATATGTTTAATTTATATTAATTATAAACTATGAATTTTGAGGATATATGGACACTTATCCATTAGTCAGTTAATTAGATAATTAAATTTATCTATAATTTGGAAATTAAATGATGATAATTATATATTAGTTTATTTATTGAAAAGTTTACACACACATAATTTACCTAGTATGCCCTTTCATTTATTAATTATTTCACTTTAATAATTTTATTTTTTTAATAACTATGCGCATTAAATGATGGTATATAAGAGAACTCATATTTCAACTACTTTTTAAAAAGGAAAATGGACCATATTTTAGGACGTAGATAGTATAAAATATCGAAAAAGACCCTGATAACAAACTTTTGGAGGAAAAACTGCAGTATAAAGGTACCGCATGCTAATTTCCTTAATTAATATATAGATTTCTTGAGAATTAATATTTTAAAATTTGGGGTGTTACAATTCTTCCCCTCTTATAGGAATTTCGTCCTCGAAATTTAAGATGTCTAATTATTTAAATCATGTTTACGCTACGCACTCTAATAACATAAATAGAAACACATACAACATATAATGAGTTACATAATCGTTGGAAGTTGGTGCGGTCTGAACTAACATGCTCTAATAGGTCAGAGAATCGTGCTCTGATACTATTTGTAACGCCCCTCATATAAAGCACAACATGAGATCATCATAAATAAGGTCTGTCAATATATAGTGCACATGCCTCGTTTCCAAAGGCTTACTATGTTTTGATCGTCGCCAAGGACTTACCCATATCAATGGATAAGGCCTAGCTATACCAATATACGATGACTGGCCCCCAAATACTGGGTCCAGTATATATACCCAATTCATTGAGTTGTCGGGCCCTCAACACTGAGTCTAGTGTATCTACCCGGACAGCCAACCGCTGAGCCCCCAAACACTTACTAGGGTTACACATCCCCCAGTGGTATATCTACCTAGACAGCCACATACATTGTAAATTATGTGGGGGCCTCACGCAATTACCCCTTGCATTATCAATAGTTAACTCACCACATTCTAGTGGCTGATAATATTATTCAGTGAATGCATACATGGCGTGCACCACCTTATGTATGGTCTAGTAATATTAGTGTACTAATGCACAAGAATAGACATGCATATCAATCGCACATCGCACGTATAAAACATATATTCAACAAATCAAGCTTTGTATTGTATGTGGAGTTATCATATTTACCTCTAACTTAACATGACATATCGAAGCTCGTCGAATAAGGATCCCAACACTTTTTACGGATCTCAATTTTTAGTTCTACACCAAGTTATTCACTTTTCCGTCCGTACAAAGATGTCTAAAATTAGAGACCGCCAGCCCCCATTAAAATAAAAGGGAAGGGGCTGGCCACCCTTTCTTTTATCCTGGGCTAAATGCCTAGGAAAAGAGGGGTGGCTGGCCGCCAGACCCTCAAAAGAAATGAGAGGGTTTGTCTATATTTTCTTATTTTTTTCTTTCTTTCATTTATTACCTCATAACCCCTATTTATAGAAGTTTCGAAGGGCTTGTTCTGCAATTATAAAGTAATGTTTAATTCTTAAACTTTTTTATTTACTTTTTTCTTAATTCCTAGAGTTTAAAAAGAATTTAACTCAAGTATATAATGTTAAAGGAAAATTCTTCAATGATAAAATTTTTGAGAACTAATATTTTAAAATTTAGGGTATTACAGGTGAGTTGTGCATTGGTGATGTTGTGAATGATTTGCGTGAGCTCCCTATATAATGCACCGCTTATCTAGCTATCCGAGTAGATGTACCACTGGGGGTAGTGTAGTCCTCGTGAGTGTTGGAGGCTCAGCGGCTGACTGAGTGAGTATATACACTGGACATAGTGTTAAGGGCCTGGCGACCCACTGTTCAGGTATATATACTGGACATTGTAATGGGGACCCGACAGTAGGTATGATATGGTCAGACCTTGTCTTTTGATATTGGTAAGTCCTCAGCGATGGCCAATGCATAGTAAGTTCTTGGGAACAAGACATGTGCGCTATATGTATTGACAGATTTTATTTATGACGAGCTCACGCAGTGCTTTATACATAGGACGGGGGCCTTGTGTGATTGGTTGGGTGCAGTGTGGACGCATCAGTTTATTTATTAGATATCATGAATAAGTCATGCATGTTATCATGTTTAATGAGTCTCTTTGACTCACATAGTCACGTTGCATTATAGATTTACGAGTCAGTGACGTAGACCATTAGAAGTTCATCGAGGGTCAAATTGAGATACGCTGAATTATGCTGATTTTATCGAGGTAAATAATTCTATACCGTTGTTCCAAATAAAATCGTATATTTTATTTTTCGTTAGGGGCGAGTCGTTACATATAAGTTCTAAAATGTGCACGCTAAGAGTAGTAAAAATGTTTAAGTGAACTTCTCATACTCTTAAACTCTTGATTCCTCCATCATACAATCCCGTTATAAGAGTTTTAAAAAAAAGTTTTAAAATGTGCAGGATGTGTGGGTCCTTAAACGTTTTTCCTTTTTTTTTTTTAATTACAAAGGGGAAGAAGGAGAGGGGAATTTTTTGGGAGTGGGAGACGAGACGGGGGGACTCGAACCCCAGGAACTCCCGATAAGAGATTAGGCCTCTAACCACTGGGCTAATCATTTGGTCACTCTTTAAACTTTTTTCTACTCTAAATGAGCTTGTAATGTTATCAAAAAATAAAAAATAAAAATATTATGAAATCTGCATGATGTGGGTGGATCTTTAAACATTTTTGTTTTTCTTTCTTTTTTTTTTTATATAAGGGTAGGGTAGGGGAGGAGAGGGACATGTGGAGTTCAAATTAGGATCTTTTGTCTGAAATGTGAATACTTTATTATTATAGTACTTATTTAAACTACTTTAAATATTTTTTTGTCTAGAAGTATTTCAATAAAACCTAATAAATAAAAACTTAACTGCGTAAGCAACAATTTTTTTAAACATTACATGCAGGTTCTAAGAGAAAGAGGAATCGAACCCGTGTGGGAAACCCACAAGAGTACCATCAAATCACATGGTATTTGTGTGTAAGTAATATTTTTCTTTTTTATACAAAGAGGATATATGTGGTTACAGGTGTGATTTGAACTCGATAACTCTCGTCCGAAATGGACTAAACTTGTTCAAGATCGGAACGTGACTAAGCAACAATTGAATTGATTAATTAAAGATAATAATAATAATAAAATAAAAAATAAAACAATCTGTCATAAACAGTGGGTCCCATGACTAAGAACCGGACGCTACCCGGAGGCCGTAATTATCTCGACCGGTGGAATCTTTCAACTTTCAATAATCTAATGTAATCTTACAATTAGAACTAACAATAAGAAAGAAAACGCCAATTTCTTTGTGGATTTATCGAATTTGGTGCTAAATGGAGTATTTGATTCAATTTCTTCACACACTACACACACATTCAGTTCTCTCATGGCTTCTATCAGAACACCCATTTCCAGAAACTCAGTTTTGGCTCAAAATTGGACTGATAACTCACCAAATTCGCTAACTTTTCCTCAAAATCTCTCGTTTTCAAGTCATGGGTTTCGGTGTTTGCAATTGGGGAATTTCAAGCCTTCGTCTTCACGATCACATGCTGTGAAGAATTCAAGTCGGACTCACTCTTCTTCTGCTGGTAAGCTTAAGTTTACTCATAGTGTTCATTGGATTGCTGGGCAGATTGACTAGGAACCAATTTTTACTCTATTTGCTGCTTGATGCTCAGACGTGTGCTCTTCCGATCTAAAATTTCATATTCTTTTGGATAGATTTGTCTGTTTTTCTTCCCATTTTTATAATGGATTTCAGAAAAAAGTTTTCACTGGCTTTCATGATCTTGATTTTCATTTGAGAATATAGGTAGGTATCTGAGAGCATGTTGGGTAAAGTTTGAATGGGCAGATCGGAAGTAGCACACGTTAATGTTCCAAAGTGATGAACTTTCTATTACTTGTATAACTCATAAGCCAGAAAACAGTAGATTATTTGAAGTTTTGAAAATTTATATACCGAAAGTTTCTCCACGAACTTTACTTAAGTCTCATGATATCCTCTGATGTTGCAGAAAGTGAATTGGCTCAAGTATCTGACGTTCCACTTCTTTCAATTGCAGAGGTTTCTTCTGTCAACTCTAATTTGTTTTGTATGTGTGAGACTGTTAGTAGATAGACTATTGGAAGGTTATGATTTATGTCGTTGAAAGTTGATTGATTCACAAGCTGAAGAAGCATTTTGCACTTGCTTATCGATATGATCTGAGTAAGATGAAGTTCTGATTGTACATTATTGGGAAAATATAGAAAAACTAGTTAATAGTTGGTTTATGGCTAAATTGCAAATCAAAGATAACCAACACGCTCAACAGGGCTTATGCGTACATACATGTGTCTACTTACAGAAGCTAGCATATTGTTTTCTTAATTCATTGAAGCTGCAAAACACGTCACATGAAATGTTGGGATGATAAGCTGACCAAGTATTAGCTGTTTCTAGGCTCGGATAAGGAGACTTGATGCCTGTATTTTGTTTCATCTCACTGAGATTCGGCTTGGAATGCAATATACGAAGTAAAAGAAAATTCAATATCTCATATTCTATCTATACTTCATTTGTATGATCATCAGTTTTTCTACTATCTAGTTTGTACTATGATTATCATTTTAGTACTTTATAGTTTGTATATGTTAAATCATATTATCTGAAATTTCCATTCGATGTCATTTTTTAAGGACAAAAATGTAAAATCTAAGAAAGACATGGACTTTCAACTGGTGTATAGACTGTCTGTAGATGATAGTAATAAATTTTGCGTTTTTTTTTAATTTTTATTTTTCTTTTTGATTTTTATTTTTTTTATTTATTTTATAAGGTGATCGAGAGGTTAACGTCAAGCCGAGAAACTTACAAAAGCAATCAGCAGTATTTGGCAATGTACTCTAGCATTGTTGGTGGAATAACAACTGATCCCGCAGTCATGGTGATCCCCTTGGATGACCACATGGTCCACAGAGGCCATGGAGTTTTTGATACTGCTGCTATTATGGATGGGTCAGTAAGTTCCATTGCCATATTGTGTCAATATTCGAAATTTTTAATTTTTCAGCTTGTTACCCATAAAATTCTTGTATTGTTTTGGCTTTTTCTCTACTTATGGTGGAGACAACTCTGATATGCTGCTCAAGCACATGACTGATACACTTCAATTTGTTTGACATGCTAAATTCTTCTCTTATAATTCCTGATGACTCACATTTTTAGAGGAGTATTACCTATTTGGCGACATTTGTCATTTCTTCTGCGTCCCAGGTATCTATATGAGTTGGACCAACACCTCAACCGTTTTTTAAGGTCAGCAACCATGGCCAAGATAAAGCTTCCTTCCGATAAGGAAAGCACTAGGAGAATACTCATACAAACAGTGAGTGCATCAGGGTGCAGAAAAGGTTCCCTAAGATATTGGCTTTCAGCAGGACCTGGTGATTTCCAGCTATCCCCGTCCGGGTGCCATCAATCTGCCCTTTATGCTGTAGTAATCCAAGATCAATCACCATCCAACCACACGGGTATAAAAGTAGTAACTTCGTCTGTGCCCATAAAGCCCCCCCAATTTGCTGTCATGAAGAGTGTGAATTACCTACCCAATGTGCTTTCAAAGATGGAAGATCGAAGAAAGGGATGCTTATGCTGCAATTTGGTTGGATGATGACGGGTTTGTTGCTGAAGGGCCTAACATGAATGTGGCTTTTGTTACAAAAGACAAGGAACTAATAATGCCTCACTTTGACAAAATTCTTAGTGGCTGCACAGCTAAGAGAGTGTTGGTACTTGCTGAAGGTTTGGTGAGAGATGGGAAACTTCAACGAGATCACGTCAGAGATGTAACTGTGGAGGAAGGAAAACAAGCAGATGAGATGATGCTAATTGGAAGTGGAGTTATTGTTCGCCCCGTTGTGCAATGGGATGACAAGGTCATTGGCAATGGTAATAGCTCTCCCTCTCTCTCACTTTTTTCCTCGATGTTGTTCATAAGCAGATTTACTTTCACTCCTTCAATCATATGAAATTCTCTACCCAATTTGATTTCCTGGCAAAAGTCAGTATGTGCTGTCCCGTACCCCCAATATGCCGCTTTTTGTATTTTACACGAAATCTACTCTCTGTGCAGGCAAAGAAGGAGCAGTGACCCTTTCCCTCCTAAATCTCATACTGGAGGACATGAAATCAGGGCCAACCACTGTTAGAGTTCCCGTTCCTTATTAACTTGATTATACATCGTTGGTACAATGACAATTCTGAAGTTGGCAGGTTGAACAATCGCCCAGTATTGTCTTGTCTTATATGTGATGTTTGCACGTCATTGGAGCGTGGATCAGTTTCTTTTTCTTACTAAAGCTTTACTGAACTTGATTATACTTCTTTGGTAGAGTGACAAGTTTGAAGATGGCGGGGGTGAATAATCATCCACTAATATCGTGTCTGATGTTTGCACGTCATGGAGCATGTATCAGTTTCTTTTTCTTAGCAAAGCTTTGCTTCAGTTAAGGTTGTTGTACTTGTATCACGAATTATGTCCTAAATATCACTATTTACTCTATTATCACCCTATCTTAATAGTACCAGTCTGGTACATTTTCATTTTTGTGCAAGCAAGGTGAATATCGGTCTGGCTATGGAAATATCATCTCCCCTCTTACGGAACTCAAACTGCCATGTGGCTGCACGACATTGGGCAATACTGTGCAGCCACGTGGCAGTTTGAGCTCAATAAGAGGGGAGGTGATGTTTCCATAGAAAATTTCAAGTGAATATATTATCAATTCAGTTATGGTACCTCTCAATGCCGTGCAGCCACGTGGCAGTTTGAGTTCTGTAAGAGGTGAGGTGATGTTTCCATAGATCGGAAGAGCACACGTGAATATATTATCAATTCAGTTATGGTACCTCAAGCAATTGTCGTCTTATTTGGCGTGTATTCACACACTCACATGGGACGAGATGAAGTACTTCTTAGGCGAAAAAATATCTGGAGTTTCTTGACAAGTTGTGTCACAATCATAGGAGAGTCGCAACTCATCTCCTGCGAGTCAGTCATACATATTTCATAGATGTGATTTTTGAGAAAAAAGGCTCAGGCACATGATTATTGTAAATTGAGTCTAAAAAAACATGATTTTGCCAATAAACACAAAAACATATTAAATGCACTTTATAACTTAAAAATGATCTCCCACCACACCTCATGTGGGATTTATGGTTCCATACACGGGGCAAGAGATCGAGGCTATGTTATAATCATCTTAAAAATTTTGAAAAATGACTAATTTTTCAAAATTCATTCTGGAGAGGCTCTATGATAAATGTTTCTCATATGTTTGATGAACCAGTGTCAAGCAAATATTGTCACTTATTTTTGGGACAAAATTCTTTATCAATAGCGAAAATGATCAGAAACCAAATAGCCGACTGTTTACGGAATCTGCTTGTGAGTTCTACCACCACATAAACAAAAATAAGGTAATTTTATTGTCTTATCTTTATAAATGGTGCGATTATAGAAAAAAATAATATAAGCATCATCATTATATTATTGTAATTTATAACCTACAAATAACATTTGTCATCATTATTATTGTTAGGAATAAAATAAAAAAGTGGAGGGACAACCTGTTTTGTGAAAAAACAGTTTCAACTGTCAACCAAATAGTCTGTCCAAATAGTCGGCCATAGTCCACGCCGTCGAAGCGTAATTAAACAAATAAACTAACGTTTTCCACGTGTCTACGCGTCATTGGCTGAATTTCCCACGGAATTTATGGCCGCCAAAAATAAATATAAATATTAATTTCTTGTGCATTTCTACCTGTAAAGACCTTTTACTGATTTTCCGGCATACAACTTCTTGGATTTTCGCCGGCAGTGAGATCCTGACGCCAATTCTGGTTGCCTTCCGACGGGCGAGAGTACTTGGGAGCTAGAAAGATGGTGAATCCCATGGTGGAACGAGCGACGAGCAAGATGCTGATCGGTCCCGATTGGGCTATGAATATTGAAATTTCTGATATCTGCAATCGCGATCCTGGGTAAGTTTCATCGATTTCACTATTTCTTTTACTTGTTTCATTTAGATAGCATGGATACTGAAATAAACAGATATTTTGAGTGTGAGTTTAGATAGTCGAATTTTATTTATTTATTGACCTGTTCCCTCTGGAAGTATGCGAATTTTCTTGAACATGTTCATGCTTGCTCTTATTAACATCATGAGATTTCCAGAAAAAGATTTGATGGTATGGAGTTTTACGATTCTGGCATGGATCTATGGTTAAGAAAACTCCGGTGGGGAAAAGGTGTGAACGAATCTCATATATGGGCTAGAAATGGGGCAAGAGATGGATTTATAGGGGATTGAGCTAGGTTAACCAAAAAGTTTTGTGATGAAACCTCGGTTACTTACAACAACAACTATGTTCGTGGCTAAATAGAAGATGAGCATGCTTCACTAAGCTTAAAGGAATATAAAGTAAAGTTTTAGTTTTTGGTCAACTTAGAAAAGTAAAAGTAAATTCTTTAAAACATATTCCCCTATAACTGAACTAACTGAACTTTTTTACAGCCAACATTCAAGGTAAGATTAAATACTAATGCTGGTGACTAGCACTGAAGGATGAATCTAACAATGATTATACATAGAATGGATAACCAGTCCTACACTACTCTCTTAAAGGTTAATCTTCTAAGATGCGAAGTCTTCATTTAGTATTAGGCTTGACAAGCTCAAATGAACAACTTGATTCGTCTAAAGCCAAAAGGGCAAATGGATTTCAATAATGGAATTCTCAAACCAGCCATCATCTTGTGGCATGTTAAGAGATAAATTCTACATTTGTTGTGAATAAAAATAAATAAATAACCATCAAATAAGGATTCGAGCTATGTCTCCTAGGGTCACATGTTAAGATGGACCTCCACCCTCTATATAATGCTGACATACTTGAATCCCCAGTTCCATTTCGTTTGAAATTTACAAGTCAATATAACTCTACCAGTAAATTCATTGGTACATATCAATTTCTGTTGATTTACGGTTTTTATACTTTTTTGGGCCTACAATTATACAAGTCATAGTGGTAGCCTGTAAATGAATTTATCCTCATGAGAATGGTCGTGGATATTATATCTCACCAAAGTGATAAAAGGTACAATTCGAATCTTGGACACAATTTCGGAGTAGAGTTTCAGCGTCCAACAAGCGTGAAAACTGAAAGTCTTTTGACACTTTAATATGTGTCAATGTCAACATCTCACCTGGTGTGTATTATCTATTCTCATTTTTCAATACGGATGTGACACTTCGGGATATTTTTTTATGTTTTTTTTCTTTTTGATATTTAAATATTCAGCAATTTTTTATTGTTGAACATATATATAACTTTATGGTAGATGGATTTTTGTATTTCATGCACCTCCATTAATGCAAGCAACGCTTAGAGTTAAAAACAAATATCCACTCCTCAAATTGAAAAGATTAAAGTTAAAAACAAATATCCACTCCCCAAATTGAAAAGATTTGATTTGCAAAATTCGCAGTCGATTGTGAAATTGAATATTAATTTTATTCAAAGACGCTAAGCCAGGACATTAATTTCAAAGGATTTTAATGATGAATTACATAAGTTTCCATGTCCTTATGTTTTCAAATGTTATGTGTTTTTTACGTCTGAGGGTTGCTGCCATCTCCATGCTTGAAATGTTACAGGCGTCCTTGCTTTAAAAAGAACAACTATGTGACAAGTAATGCTGATTTTTTTTGAAATTCAGCTCGATCAGTGCTTGGAGATTTATACCTAACTTGATTTCACGAGTCGCTTTCCTGATTGACAATGTTTAAACTCGCTAGCACATATTAAAAACAAAAATCTTTAGATCAAAAGAAGGGACTCCAGAGCTGTATGATTGAGTTTGTAGATATAGAAATAGTTCGTTTCCACCCCATTTTATTCGAGATATCCATTTATGTTTTCCCAGTGCTGAAAGATGAGAGTTGTTATTTGGAGATTTCATGCCTTTTGTTTTAGTAGTCTGTAATTGCTGATATCATTATTCTGAATTTCTTGAGATTTGATTTATCAGGCAAACAAAATCTGTTGTGAAAGGTATAAAGAGGCGTCTGCGCAGCAAAAATCCGAAAGTCCAGATTCTTTCCCTAACAGTAAGTTGACTTCTATGCTGAATTTTTATGTCCTTCCCTTCCTTAAATTAAAAGATTAAAAATGATTACTTATAGAAGGTATCAGAGAATTAATTTTGATAAAAATACAAAGAATTCTGAAAACTAAGAATTAGATCAAAGATTCAATTGTTCAAAATTCTATCAATTCCAATGTAGCTTATATCAAGCGTCAAAAACTCAAAATTAATGATATTTCATGTTATATTTTTAGTTGTTGGAGACCATTGTAAAGAATTGTCTGGACATTGTTCATATGCTTGTTGCTGAGAAAGGTGTGCTTCTTGCTATGGTGAAAATCGTCAAAAAAAAGGTAACTGCTAGCGCATATGTTGCACACTTATTTTCTTTATTGGTTTTGGTATAATTGTGAGGGGGACCACATTTTTCTTTTTTCCAAATTTGCAGCCTGACTTTCATGTTAAAGAGAAGATATTAATTCTAATAGATACTTGGCAAGAAGCTTTTGGAGGAGCCGGGTCAAGATATCCTCAATACTTTTCAGCATATCAGGATTTGTTGGTAGGTTCTCGACGATGTTCAAGTCCTACCCCCCTGGGGGCTGCAATGGTGGACCTTGATTCCAATCATCTTTCTTTTCTTGACATGTATTTCAAATATTGTATTTCTGTACTTAATTTCAAATCATGCTTTCTTTTCTTGACATGTATTTCAAATATTATATTTCTGTACTTAATTTCATGATTTATCAGCGTCTTGGAGTGGTATTCCCCCAGAGACCTGAGAGGTCAGCACCTGTTACCACTCCCCTGCAAACACACCCACTTACATCAGATCCACAAAGTCTTCGTAATCCAGAATCTAGACCGGATGGTGCTGAGTCTTCTGCTGAAACCGAATTTCCAGCATTAAGGTAAAGTATATTATTTTGTTAGTATTGTCAAAAGACACGTCAGAGTTATTAGCTATTTTTGACCAATGTTATGATCATGAAAAATCAGCCAAAGAAAATTGCTCATTTTTGTATTATGCGTTTTTCTTTTATTGGCGTTTACATAGTGGAAAAGCATGCAAAGTATATGTACAAGGGATCAAATGATCAATTAGTTCCACAATACTTCCATGGCGGTTCACTTATCAATTTGATTAACATATTAGCTACGGCACTATTATAATGGGGAGAAGCAGTGCAATGTGAAGACGTTAAAACTTATTAGTGGATTAATTTGGTCAATCAATGCTCTGATGGTGTGTCCTTTAAAAATATAACTTAACAGGCATAAGTGATAAGCCCATGCATTTCTTGTGCATAAACTTTCCTAGAATGAGAACAGATAAATGATCTCATTGTGAGTAAAACATAGGTTGATTTCTAAGGTTAGCCTGGAACTGCTTCTTGGTTTTATGCATTTATCCTTCCTAAGTTTTGTTTATTTATTTATTTTTTTTATTTATTTTTTTTTATAAGAAGAAATGTTAAGAAAGGTACATAGGTACATAGAATTTGGTTTCTGGGCATGTAGATTTGAACTTTGTGCCACTCTGTGTATCAATGGCCACTGTGTATTTTAGTAAAAGGCACATGTTGCCACCCATGAATAATGATGCCACGTTTCTGTTCTATGTAATTCTCATTTCATCTCTCTCTCTCTCTCTCTCTCTCTCTCTCTCCCTCTCTCCCCCCTCTCTCTTAATTGGATCTCATTTTGAGTTATTGGAATTTGGACCCCTTTTTTTAGCTATTTTATTAACAGCATATACTTCTTTTCCTTACATCATGAGGATCTATATTGTTGAATGCCGTTATTATGCTCATGAACTTTTACACCAGTTTGACTGAAATGTGAAATGCATGTGGATTTATGTTGTTGATTTCATTTCTGTTGAAGTAATTGTATGGTTGATTTTCATTATGTATTCTTCTTCCCAATGACCCAATCTTTTTATGTTAGCTTGAAAGAAATTCAGTTTGCCCATGGTATCGTGAATGTCCTTGCAGAAATGCTGAATGCATTAGATCTTGGAGACAAAGAGGTATGTCAAAAAACTTGTCGGTTATTAACCATTTCTTAGCTTTTGGTTATGATATATATATATATATATATATATTTACCACACTACCCTGCTTTCCCATGAAGCTACGTTTCTCAATCCTGATTATGTTGTGTACTAGGTACATCTTAATTAAGAATTTACTTTATTTGGATGGCACTATGGCAGGGACACAGGCAAGACGTTATTGTTGACTTGGTGCAACAGTGCCGTGTTTACAAGCAAAGAGTTGTAAACCTTGTTAACTCAACTTCGTAAGGGCTTTTTTGCTTCCTTATAAAGTTATAAGCATTATTTGCACTTGTATAGTTGTGGTATGAAGCTTTTCTGTTTTCCATCTTGTTAAAGGATTCCCAATGTTGGGGCTAAAAAGCCAAGGGTAAAAAACCCAGGTGGAAAAAATTGTTTTGTGGGGGGTGGGGGGACCCATTTCTAAGTAATGTATAGCAGTACAGGGGGAAAACAATTTTTTTTTTTTGGTTGGGGTGGGAATGTGGGTATAGATTTTTATGGGTTTTTTCTTCCAGACGTTATTAATATGTTTATACCCAAGGATAACCCGTGCTTAACGTTAACGGCCATTGTGGATTTAATGTCACCGTTTACATTTTTTAAAAGATTTTGAAATTGTACATATACGTGAAAATATAAATTGAAATCTCATTTGTTTTCATACACAGAATATATTTTGTCTCCTATTTAATTTTTTGTTGGTCACAGAATTCAAAAATTTCACCTCCTATTTAATAATTGTTTGGCTATAAAATTAAAATTGGACAAGTGGCGGAATGTTATGGTTCGTATAACATTTGTGGACCAAGAATTGGAGGGGGAATTCTCTGAATTTGGAGCCAACTTTGGCCCCTCAAATGGGTGCCCCCCCAAACAACTATAAATGACTTTTGCCCCTTCAAATAGGAATATTATTTGCTTTCGTCGGGGGAAAACCCAAATTTGGGTTTTCTCCCCCCAACACTGGGAATGTTCTTACTCTTTGTTGTCCTTCACTAAGCTTGCTTAGAGTCCTTATTAATAACTGAGGGTGGCTCCATTTCTATATTGATGTAGCAACTATAAGGGGTCAGACTGGAGAGAGTTTAACATATGAAATGGTATAACACAAAACCTCCAATCAGAATTCAAAAATGTCCTTCCATAATTGGTCAGAACATTATATCATTTTCTGTTTGGTTTATTCATCTCTTTGTTCAAGTCCAATTCTTAGCTTGTATGGATGGTATCTCTAAATCTTAAATCCATTCTTAAAGACTAAAGAAATGAGAGAACATGGTGGGATCAGTGGCAAGGTGAGCCATCTTTTTTAATCAAATTGCACAAGATGCAGATTTTTGTTTTTTTTTTTTTGATTTTTTTATTTTTATTTTTATAAATTGAAAAGGTAGGTAGCTAGTTCTGACCTATCAGGGAAAGAAATTTGAAGAAGCCATAAGGTGGGGGCTGAACCCAAACTTCCATGGGTAGTACAGAAGTGCACTCCCACTCCAATTATAGCCATGGAAGTTAGCATGATGGCTAAACCAAGTTCGGCCATGACAACCATCAAAGTGGGCCCAAAAAAGGGAATGGGCCATCTGAAACAACCTCTAAAAGGAACAAGGAAAAATAAAAGACTTCATGATGATTGTCAAGTGGAACACAGATCAGGTGAATTGAGGTTGACCACATTTAGTGTGCTAATCAGAATGTTTCTTATTCTGTTATGACACCTTGTGAATCAAATGAGGTGGTATTGTCCCTGTTAGACATGTTTACAGTGTCCTACACGACGCTCTTCCGATCTCTACTCTTGGTCTGGAAGGCTACATTTCAGTTAAAAAGTATTCCATTTCAACTGCTTAAGCTTTTAATGAGGTAGTTCAATATGGATCTGTAGCTCGGGGTGGGCCAGTTCAGGTTGGGGAAATCCCAACCTGCAGGTTGTGCGGGTTTCTGCAGGTTTTGCTGGCTTGGGTGGGTTTTGCAGGGTTTGGGTAGGGTTTCCGGTTAGGCTTTAGTTTTTTTGAACAATTTAACCTGCCCAAACCCATCAGGTTGCGGGTTCGAGCGGGTTTCGCGGGCTAAATGCCAGCCTTATTTGTAGCATGAAAAGATATTGGGAAGTTCAAAAAAAAAAAAAAGACTGAACTTGGATTCGAGACAAATTTTTAATAAATAGATGTGTTTTGCCTCTAACAACTTAAGCGTTTAATTTGCTGGTTCAACACAATAACTCATGTAAGGAAATAGTTTCTAAAGGGAAATATTCATCCCAATGAGCATTGAAGAAACAATAATGTGGCTAGAGAAGTTCATTTTCCTGGAAAGGTGGCTTTTGCTCGGTAGCCTCGTAGTTATACTATGTAGGTTGCCTCGTAGTTATACTATGTTTATACATGACACTCCCTCTTTGGGAATTATCTTTATAAAGTGCCTTTTAGCTGAAGTTGCCTAGTTAGATATTACTAGGCTTATTGAGAAGCCTCAAAATGGTTATCGGTACTACCTAGGCCTGGGTAAAAAACTCAAGCCCAAATGGGTTACCTGAACCCCACCCAAATATACCCAAACCGATCGGGTATTGAGTAAAAATTTTCGGGTTTTGAATACCCGAACCTGAAACCAAACGTGTTTGGGTGGGTTTCGGGTTTGAGTTAAAACTTGAAAAGCCCCAAAAAAAAAAAAAACAAAACCCGAACATTTTTTTTTTTTACTCTCAATATTTTTAAATTCAAATTTCTAATTAATTCTACTCCAACCCACAGAATTATCTCCTTCATTTCACAATCACATCTTCACTACACTTGTCTCCTTAAAAAAAAAAAACTCCAGATCTGTGTAAGAGATACGAATTTGTTTTTTCCTATGAGAATTTTATTAATTTCTATATATGCGCCATGTGATTTGTACAAGACTAATTGTTTTTAATTTATCACTTCACAATGGTGCAAGTTTATGGTAAAACTATAAAATTAAAATATAAATTAAGTCAACTAGTCAAACGCTAGTGTTTAATTGTTAACTTCATTACATTGTTATTTTCACTTAAGTGTATTATATATGCTTTAATTTTTTTTCCCTTACCCATTTAAGTGTTTCTTTTGTCTGTTTATGCGTTCATATAATATGCGCTAGATACCTGAAAATCCCGAACGAAACTTGAGGTGTTACCCAAGCACAAACTGAATGGACTTGTCGTTTTCAAGACCGAACTCGAACCGAAACATTTGGTCTGGGCTTGGTCAATCCAATATCTGAACACCTAGGCCTAGTACTACCACAGTGTGTTGCTTGTAATTGTTTGTGGCTTTACATCATAACTTAAAGAAACAGGAGCATTTTGTGGGCTTGGAAGTTTTTGGAGAAGCGCTTAGGCTATTTCCAAACTTGGTATAGGGAAGTGATTGATACAATTAACTAAGTTAATTTCATGAAATACAGTAATAGACCTCAAGCCCAGGGCCCGGGGGGGGGGGGGGGGGGGGGGGGGGGGGGGGGGGGGGGGGG